>NW_023609686.1:0-18436 GCF_013339725.1 Rhipicephalus microplus | reverse complement strand
AAGAAAATTACAAAAACAGTGTGGGGGGGGGGGGTGGGCAGAAATTTGCGCTCTGATACGCGAAAGATAAAAATTATCGGACCCCGTTCAACGTTACTTAGCTCGATGGTTGAACATTTGTGTAGGCATTCCCTAGAGAGGCAGTGAGCTCATATGTTCTTTTTTAGCAGTCTGCATTTACAGTAATAATAACCGCCGTTTAGAGAGAGAGAGAAAGAGAGAGAGAGAAGAAATGTAGGAAAGGTAGGGAGGTTAACTAGACTGTGCGTCCAGTTTGTTACCATACACTAGGGGAGGGGGAGAGGAGAGTAAAAGAAAAGAGAGAGAAGGATAGACATGTCGCATCACACACACAATGCCGAGTTTGACAGGCGGTCCCTCAATGAAGTGGCTGTCAAGTATCTCAGGAGGGCTCGTGTGGCTTTCTGTGCTGATGTGCTGCGCGACCAGGCTCCTAACATCTTTGCTTCATTAAATGGCCGGTTATCGAGTCTGTTCAAGGCACACTGGAGAGTCCGGCGATCTTCATCAAATTGGGCACAGTGGCACAAAAGATGTTCAATAGTCTCTATACAGTTGCAGCGTTCACACATGGATGAATCTGCCATGCCAATGCGATGGCTGAATGACTTAGTAAACACTACCCCAGTCCACAGCCGGTACAGCATTGTAGCGTCACGTCGAGAAATCTTGGATGGCAGTTGTTTCTGACGTAATGACTTAAGGTTCCTAGGGCGATGAATGGAGGTAAGTGGAGAATTCCAGTGCGCAAGCGTGGCATTATGCGCGATGTGACGAAGTTCTCTAGCTGCGTCTACTCTTGACAAGGGTATTAACAGTGTGGGTGCTCCATCGTGAGCACATCGGGCAGCGTCGTCGGCGAGGTGGTTACCACTGATGCCACAGTGGTCCGGTAACCATTGTAAAACAATGTCGTGTCCTTGATCAGCGGCGAGATGACAAATTTCATTTATACGATACACCATCTGGTGGTAGTTACCACGTCGTAGACTTCGCACGCAATGAAGGGCTGCCTTGGAGTCGACCGCCGTTTAACTGTGCAGTTACACTTCGGAATAACCATTTCTCAGCCATGCTTATGCTATAGGCAAAGCACCATATAACCTGCCATATGGCTGTCAAAGTGCCTGTCGCCAGAGACCGGCTGAAAAGAACGAAAACAGGCCTCTATGGTGAAGCTACGAGGGTTTACCCTGAAAAAAGAACTTAAAATATGGCTGCCGCTAAAATGATTGCAGCTGCAGAAGGAAAGTGAAAAACAAGCATAAAATACCAATAGGTGACCAAAATATTGCGTCGGCAAGGTTTAGGTGTACAAAATACGCAACACCAAAAGGAGAAAGTGGCAAGCAACATTGTGCACATGCGCACATCAGTGAGAGTGATCTGTCAGACATTGAGGCAGCGGCTACGTTTTTCTATTTTCGCTTCTAGAGGAATAGTTCGTTCCAAAAAAGCACATGCCCATCTCTTCACTTATGCAGCTCTTCTCCGATCGACTGGCCGTTTCTGCGCTTGACGTGGCCATAAAACACCGCTCAGAGGCTGCTTCTTCAAGGATGCCGTCTCTCGTGGACGTTCCGCTTCTCCTTGAGCCGAGTGACCTGCGCTTGTTGATGTCTTAACGCCTGCAGCCCCCGGAATTGGGCCACCCACAATCGTTTGTGTGTGAAGTTTGGTGTCCCGTTTTTCTTCAAGTGCGTTCCTGGAAGCTTGTTTTTGGAAGTATTGGTGCAGAGCACCGCCAATTTCGTCGCTTTTCGTGTTTGTGTTTTTTTTGTGTGTGCGTGTTTCGTTCAGGGCCACGAGTTTGCTCGTCGGTCGAGTGATAGCCAAGTATACACTCTCGCGATCGAGCACACCTCTTTTTCTTTTATTATATTGTTTTTCTAAGACGTCCTATGTAAACAGAGGAGGGTTCGCTGCTCCACTGCTGCCACATATCAGCTGGCTCAGTAGTCAGCAGGCTATTTAAAAGTATGGTCCAGCGTTTCCTACTCTATCGATTGTCTAAATCCAATAAAACTACAAAAAAACTCTATATGGAAAATCTTGTAAGCCTGACAAAACGACAGCCTTCGGTGAAGTGAGCTTGCATGCGTACGCGAGGGGGAGTGGCTCTTTTTTCACCAAGTGCGCTGAGTGCGCAGAATAAAAGAGGAGACCATGGGAAGTCGCATTTCAGAACTTTTTAAAGACGGATCATTCCCAGAGAAAAGCATCGACTGCTTTTGCCACTCCCTTGCGTTCGGGCAGTGCAGAGAGTGGACAGGTTTCTTTTGGGAACTGTTTCCTGGGTTTTGAAGCTATACTATCATACGCACTTCACTGCTTTTGGGTTCCTCCACGCTGCGGTGGTCTAGTGGCTAAGGTACTCAGCTGCTGACCCGCAGGTCGCGGGATCAAATCCCGGCTGCGGCGGCTGCATTTCCGACGGAGGCGGAAATGTTGTATGCCCGTGTGCTCAGATTTGGGTGCACGTGGTCGAAATTTCCCGCAGAACCGCAGGTGGTCCGCAGAACCGCAGAACCGCAGAACCGCAGAACCGCAGAACCGAATTTCCGCAGAACCGCAGGTGGTCGAAATTTCCGGAGCTCTCCACTACAGCGGTTCTCATAATCATATGGTGGTTTTGGCACGTGGAATCTCACATATAAATCGATGCTTTTAGGTGAGCGTGTCGCGCCTCTGTTTTGGAAGCGCGGATTCAGCAACAGCGGAAAAACTTGCGATCGATGGACTCGATAAAGCCCCTCAATAAATAACAACTCGCGAAAAATGCGCAGAGTGGCCGCTAAATTTGTTGTCGGCTTTGCCTACGCTTGATTTGCTAAGGTACTTTAAATTACCACACTGTGCAGTGCATTGAGTCATCGTGCAATATTTATTACCTAAAACAAATGTATTTATTGCTTTGAAGCAACGACTTCAAACACATAGAAACGTGTCTTGAGGGTGGCCATTAATGGCTACTTTGCACTAAATATGTTACATTCTCACTCTGTCTGGCTCACTAAAATTTCACATTAGCGCGATGGCTACTTTCTGGCTACGATTAACGAATATTTTGGCGCACTTGCCGGTGATTTCTGCGTAATATTTAAAATAGAGCTACGAAGAAGTATAAAGCCTATTGGTATGTCACACGATTCAGCCACCCGGCGAAAGTTCAGGCACTTGCTTAGCACCTATCCATCTATAACTGGTAGCTGCTTTCACACTTGAAAACGTTTTGATCAAAAATTAAGTATTTTGCATACCTGGAATGCAACATAAATACGTAAGTATTGGGTTGTATGCTCATTTACTATAAAAATACTTAGATACCCGTTTTGAAGATCCTAATCTTTATGAGGCAGTGCTGAAAACGAGACGCCATGCGCGAAAGAATTTTCTGCCGACGATATGGTGCTGCCTATACTTCGGCGCATAATTGTACAGCCGTCAGCAAGCTTAACACGAGCGCTTCACAGCGTTCCCGAAAGCAGTTTGATTGGCGCAAGCATCGCGTAGCTATGGAATCTGTTTCAGAGATGTTACCCCTGCATGCCGACATACCATCCAAGCATACCGAGCTATTACCTCGGCAACAGGGCCCAGTGCTTCGCCGCTATCAGTCGAAGTAATCCAGGTCACACGTTCCTGATGACTGTTGATGATGACTGTACATGCATACAGCCATTGACCATTTCACGTCATAAAATATATTCATGTTTGACATATTGCTATTCTCTACAAACTATCATGCTATACAGTGCCACACGCAACCAAAACATTGTTGCCATGTCGTGAAGACACGAACAGGGAGACATGCCAATAGTATTAGTGTGGTAAAATGAAATCTGTTCAAACAATCCTCCATTACGTTTATCATGTTAAGACGGAAATGGTACGCAACAGCATAGCTGGGAGCCCATGGATGACACCAAATATAATTATTAGTAATTAATCTCCACAGAAACACTTACTGTACATAGAACAAAAAGAGTGTTGGGATCCTTAAACTTCCCTTTTAAGAGTTGAATGCGATAGTGATATTCTATTATTAGTGCGTACTTCAACCATTTAGTGCATACTTTTTCATGGTATGATGCTACTCAAGAAGTCTAAATCGTGGATTACTACAGTCTAATCAATAAAGTTGAAATTGGCTCGTGTCGCTCAAGCCTTCGTATATAGCTGTATTCTGTGTAACGAGTAGCATGCTTTAAACCTCAGGCAAAATGCGATAAATATGTTTTCGAACTTGCAATGCACCCGCTATGTAGTTTTTACAGATATGCTCAGTAACGTGTGGCCCCGTCGCGGTGGTCTAGTGGCTAAGGTACTCGGCTGCTGAGCCGCAGGTCACAGGGTCAAATCCCGGCTGTGGTGGCTGCATTTCCAATGGAGGCGGAAATGTTGTATGCCGTGTGCTCAGATTTGGGTGCGCGTTAAAAAACCCTAGGAAGTCGAAATTTCTGGAGCCCTCCACTACGGCGTCCATCATAATTATATGGTGGTTTTGGGAAGTTAAACCCCATATATTAATCAATTAATCAATCAATCAGTACTGTAAGTGGCTTTTGTATTGGGTGGCTGGTTTTAATCGTTAGGATAGTCACATGTACTGACACCTGATGACAATGTATATGCTTGTACCACGCAGTATTACTGCGACATTAGGCTACATGTTCTATTAGGAAGCCTGTGTAAAGGACACCTGTATTTGCGAACATGAAAACCTTTTCACTGCATTTCTAAGCTAACAAAGCCAAACATGCGGCCTTGGTTCGATCCTCACTTGAACGGAGAAATTTTTTAATACTTATTTATTTGAGTCTTTCTTGACTTGGAGTCCCAGACAAGACGACGATTTTTCGCTCACAACCAACGACGCTCACGCCGACTCCGAAATCGGCGCCGGAATTTCTCCGAAACGAGCTCTATGACCATATCGCGTTAAAATAACCAGAACACTTGATAAATCGATCAACGGGCAAATCAGCAAGCTCCAAGAAGTTTGGTGTCCTCCAAAAGAACCTTCTTTCACGGCACGGGATCTTCACACAGGCATCTGAGAGAATTAGTGGTGTGACAAGGAGGGCCGTATTGATACTGCATTTTCCTGTTTACAACCGTACCGTGCTTATGAACAGCAGCTTTATGTACAAATCAGACAAAAAAAAATAAGAAATAAAAGCAGCATTTCGTCTTTTAGTGTTGCCTTTCTTGCAGTAAATATTTCAAGCAGCACCGTGAAGCCTAGTTTCGCTCCAAAATTGGCAACGTAAATGCGGGAAATTTTTTAACTGCTCTACATCGTAATATACGACACATCCAGCTAATTTACGCTTTTGATTATGAGGATATGTGGGGTTGAACGTCCCAAAGCTATCATATCTACATGAGAGACGCCGTATAGTAGAGGGCTCCGGAAATTTCGACTGTCTGTGGTTCTTTACCGTGCACCCAAACCTGAGTACACGGGCCTACAGAATTTTCGCCCCTATAGAAAATGCAGCTGCCGCAGCCGGGATTTGATCCCGTTACCTGCGGGTCAGCGTACGAGTACCTTAGCCACTAGACCATTGTGGCGGCACTTTTTAGCGAGCTGCGTATATACATGGGTGCGACTGTATGGTCACTTCCTCTATCTTCCTTGAAATACTATAGTGGGAGTGTAAAACGTCCTTACCTTCCACGTCTCTTAAATTGTGACACTTTTCCGTCTTTTTGCTCTGTGCGTTAGAGAACACGGCTGTTATGCACCATTTTATTATCTTTACTTTAACACTGATTGCATTTATTTTTTTCTTATTACTACACACTTTCCTCTAAAACATGAAATTCATATAAATTGGTAACATACTGGCATTGGTGAAAAACAGGTAGTATGTAAAATGATGATGAATTTTATTGAAAGGCCACACTTTTTGATGGTATAACTTGCGAAGGATTTCATGGTTACGATGTTTACTCGAACGCTCGAAACCTATTTTTGCTCAAGCTAACTTGCACAGCACCTCTAACTACGTGATTCGTAATTTAACACCAAACGATTTCTTTAAAACTTGCAACAATCTCTTTAGTCCCGTAAATATAGGGGAAAATAGTTGTCAAAATAAGCATAATGAATGAATGAATTAAACTTTGTCGTATTGTGCCTGCAGAACTATTGAGGCTGTGTACTTAAGCGGGTTTCTTGTGTAGGGCTGTCTGAATGATGGTGCAGTATAACGTCCTCCAGACTACTCATGTTCTTCTATGCACGAGGTCTCACACACATGGCGCGCTTATAACCGCGTTCATTCCGTATTCTTTTTTAACTTCGTGAGTGTTCGTGACACTGCTAAATCTTCATCGCATTATATTCACGCATATCATGATTAATTAGTCTTCGCGTGGGTGAGCCACACATATGAGACTGGTGTTGTTGTGAGTTTGGCTCAACGGAAGATATGGCGCAAGGTACGATGTGCGTGAGGCTTCGCGTTTGTTGAATAAAACTGCAGGGACGTTGAAGAGCGACATCTCTTTCGTCTTTCAGAGACGAAGCTCCTTAAGGCATGGGTCTGTACATTCTCTGAGGTAAGTAGTTGTAGTTGTACGTAGCCACCTCTAGTTTAGTTCTTGGACGGTTCACTAGATGGCGGCACTTGTAGTTGATGTAAAGATGCAAGATGTTATAAAACTAGATGGCGGCACTCTTAGTTGATGTTGAAAGATGTGAGATGTTATGATAGGAATGATGTCACATATGGCACGTGTCGTTGTTGGAAGGCAGTTGTTCGATTTTGTGCGGTGACGTACGCTAGGGGGAGTGTTGTAATAAAATTCGTTCGCTGTAGGCGCGTGCTTGGAGTTGCCGGATGGACAAGGCTGCAGAGCGGCGAGCGCGCAATGCGGTTGCAGCGCGTGCTCGCAGCCAGAACCCCGATGCGGGAGCCCACGAGGCAGAAGCGCGACGTGAAGCCGCGTGACGCTGCAGCCAAGGTCCTGCCACACGAGAGCGGGAGGCCCAAGCGGCACGGCATACACAGACAGCGTTTTTCACGTCTTCAAATGATGATCTACTCGGCAATTACACGGAAGATTCACGTTTTTCCGATGACTCCTTCCGGAGTTCGCTTCCTCATCATCATTAACCCCGTGGACATGCTGCGATTTGTTTCTTTTTTTAGATGCGGAGCATCTAATACTCGAGGCTTGTAGTGCGGCGCCGTCCGCAAGCTTCCTCCTCCTTCTTCCACCATCTGTGCATTCCTTCCTCCTCTACACACCGCGCGCGCTTCACTCCTCCACCATCTGTGCACCCTTCCTCCTCTACACACCGCGTGCGCTTCTCCTCTTCACGAACATTCGCTAGCTGTATAATGTAGCGCGCATGCGCCGTCACGCTTCGAGAACATCGGCAGCTGACGCGCGCGCATACGCCGTTGCGCTTCTCCCCCTTCTCGAGCATTCGACAGCTGACAGTGCATGCGCCGTCGCGCTGTATATATACTCAAGGTCGGTGCTCGCTCGCTCAGTTGCCGCTCGTCGGTTGGTTTGTACGGCGCGTCGACGTCCGAGGTCGTAATGATCGACGTCCCTTCGACCAGCGCCGGCCAAAGTGGCATCTAAAAGCCATCGTGCTCAAAGTTCGTCGCAATAAACACCGCCCTTTCGCATACGTGTCGCACGTGTTCACTCATTTAACACCCCTCTTACAACCACGTTAACCAATTTAGCCAGCGACCCAAGTAAGTCGCAATTGAACACCCCATTTCACAACCACGTTAACCAATTAAGCCATCGACCCAAGTAAGTCGCACTCTAACACCCCGTTAACCAATTATATGCTCCGCATCCTCCTCAGTGTTCCCCCGAGGGAAGCTGCGGGCAATTTTTTTGCTTTAGTTCGAAAAGTTCATTTGAGAAGCAAACAACACGTTCCGAGTGCATTCAAGCGTTCTTATTGCCGACAAATGCAGTTTTCTCACTAGCATACAGTAGCGCTGGTAATGCCGTGAAAACTTCAGTATTTTAAGGCTATTTGTATATTCCAATTACAAGACTGGCCAATCTCTCTCTATATTTAATTCTGTCTTGTTCCTGGGAAAAGAAAACGTACGTCACATGATACTGCAACTAGTAAATACAATAGCGAAGAAAAAAGAACATTTCGAGGAAGTAAATATATATGTACAGTAAATTATACTCAAGGCAAGCAGAGCAGCTCAAATCACAAAACTGCTTAAAGCTGGTGTTCAAAAAATTCACGGTCGTAGTAGATTGTTAAGATTGCGCGCAAGACGCGAACAATCGAGCAGTATAAATTCAAGGCCTTATGGGCTGACCAGTGATAAGATCGGAAAATTTGACGCGTGATGTATACAAGCCGGCGTGTTTGAACGGTAACCGGTGTTTTTGAGAATCGTGTCTATGTTCACCGATATGAGAGTTCAGCGCGCATTGCTTCGAATTTGCATTTTCCTGGCCACAAGTCCAGTCAGATAAACAGTTTAATTTCAAACACGCCGTCATTGCCTTCATCAACTTCACGACCACAGGACAATATAAAACGACAGGTGAGAAGGAAGGCTCTGAAGTTAAGGAAATATCATTTGGTGTGCTACAGTACACTGGGCTAGGGAATTAAGTTTTGTGGCGAAGAACTTTTTGAAATACTAAAAAAGACACCACCCTCTCCGCCAGAAAACAAGGGAAAAAGAACACTCACAGAAAATGCATTGTAATTGCGGTACTTCAGAGTGGCTAGTGCTTCGCAAGAAGCACTAGCCACTCTGAACTTTGTGTAACTTTGTGTCATGTTACTAGCGATGAAGTCTTTCTTCTGAGAAAGGTGAGCCGTCTAACCTGCTGAACGCGCTCCAAAGGGATAGTCGCTGTGCACGTTGTGGTGGGCGATCACACAAAAAAAATTCTATTGCATGAACCGCATACAGTAAAGGTTCTTAAATAATGTCTAATAGTGAAACCGAAGCCCTGTAAATAAAGAAACGGCGAGCAAACATGGGCGACCGTTTCAGTCTGGCCCGTACGTAGCAACACATTTTTCGAGTTTTTGAGGGCGGAGGGCAAGGGTGCGGGGGCCCGCTTGACTAAATAAAAAGAAAACATAGGAAACGGGCGTGGCAATATAATTAAACGAATGTTATGGTTGAACTGGAGCCCTGCACCACATTGCCTATAGTTCACCCATCATGTGTGAATATTAGTGATGACTATAGTTATCGTGTGCTTCCGCTGAGCTTGAATACGTCATTTTCATACTTCTGAATAATGAAATCTGTTTACGCGTAACTTATATCCCGGCGTACTATAAGAGCGCGTTTACACTTAGCGTCGAAAAGAAGGAAAGCGGCGAAACTATTTGGAAACGGGCTCGTTTCGCCGCCCAAGCGGCCGGAAAACCACGCCATGCAGTCGGCGCGCAAGAATCGGTCAGAGACCAATTTCTGCGCCACGCGAAAGCGGATCCAGTTTCTGCTTCACGACTTTGACAGCGCCGGATCAAACCACGGGATCTAACCAGTCTGCCGCAGATTCAACATGGCGGCAAAGGCGTCGGCAGTGGCTCGCATCGGCTCAAAGCGCCAACTACCCGTGCAGCACGACGAAGCTTGACGGCCTCAACGGGGAGGCTTTCATCGAGAACCTGGTTTGGATTAGGATCGCCGAGAACTCTGGAATTAGACGGTGCAGCAGCAGCGGGTCGGCATGCCCGAACTTGTCTCGCGTTGGCGCGTGCCGGCCCACTGCAGCCAGCTGAATTCGCCGCCGTTGCGGTCGCTCGGGTCATTTCTGCTGGCTTATCTGCCGAAATGACGTTTTGAAAAGGTGCGACCTGTTTCTTTTCAGTACTTTGCTTGAATAACTAAAATTTATTACAAAATTTAGAGCTCAGAAAGCAGATAAAATCGAGTTATTCTCAAGGTAGCGACGGCTGCGGTAGCGCCATGGGCAGGACGAATGTGAACATTCTCGACGTGCGCGGTCATGGTTTTACGGCCGCTCTGGCAATTTTGTTTTGGCTTCACTTCTAGTGTCAATGCGGCCTATGACTCCCTGGCTAATTGATTTGGAACTTTCTGGGCGAGTTCTGTTCCCTTTTTCACTGTTTGCCTTTGATAATCTTCGTAGCCATAAGCATGATGCCATTTTTGTTTGCTTGTTTGAATTTTAAAGCGTTCTAACGTTCACTCGCCTTTAGATTACTTAATATCTTCAGAAGGTATTTCGAAGCTGTCTATTACGCAGTACATCGAGTGGAAGTGTCGTTGCTATAGCAGGCATTTTCGCAATTGCGTTTTATTTAGTGCCAAACATACAGGTATGTTTGTAGTGGTCACACTTGCAAGGGAACTGACTGCAAGATTGACGTAGCACAGACGGCTGATATAAAGGACATCGGTATTTTTCTGTGTGCATTTGATGTTCATCTCCCCCCTCCCCGAACTCAATTTGTTTTTGGAGTGTTAGTGACAAATGGGAAATATAGCAAGGCTACAAACTGCAGAAGTTCTTTTTTTTTTGTATTTGGCCCCAGAATTTCACTTTCGCAAATAATTTTATGAATGACATGGGTGGCTCTACGTTGGAAAAGCCCGGTATGATTATGAGACACGCCGTAGTCAAGGGTCACTGAAATAGTAACCGCAGGCATCCTTTAATGAGCACTAACACTGCATGCAAAGGGGCATCTAGCATTTCGCATATATGCGCATAATTTTAAGGATCGTGATTTTATTGCAAGGTTTCGCCTTTCTTAGAACGTAAAGAAAAAGTCTCAAAAATTGTCATCCGGGTTGATGAGCACCGGAATGACTTTCACAAAGCCAGCAGTTCGGTTGCATAACGTCGGCGTTTTTCTCCTGCATACAAATTTTACTGAGAACGGGTTACCCTTAAGCCTACGTCTACTTCGAGGCCTCACTCACCGACGGTGGATCCGATCAATATTTTTGTAAGCATGCTTTATTGCATCCAGTCATATCTTTCCGTGAAAAGCGCTGTCAATGTTCTCACATTGTGCCACCCCATAATGCGCTGCTTATACGAAGCATAAGCTGTCGTCATCGAAGACAATACAGGCAGCCAGAGGCTCTGCGTGCCTGTGACACTGATATATGTGTTTCGCGCCCTGGAGAGGTCTTCATCTTCCGCGGGAACATGAGATTATGGGATTACACCCTCTCCGTACGCGGCTCGTGTCGGACATGCTCAGTCGCTCTCGTACCATACCTTTGTCGCTTGTATCTGTTGGTGAAAAAAATACATATGAGGGAAAAAACATCTAATCCTGCTGATGTTATCGTGTCAACAAAGCGTTAACACAACTTGACATGTCTGCTCCCGCTGTTAGAAAGGAGGCCTTTAGCAAGCTACAGAAACACGTCACGGAAAGGCGGCAACACGGAACCGACTGACAAGTGCGCATGCGCGACCATTAGTGATTTTATGGTGATAGCAAATATATGGATACTATCGGCTGGATTCGGCGTCGGCCGAATCGAAGCCAACGCACTATCGGTGTCGGCTTCGACGCCATGCAGCGTATATGTATACGTATCTATATATATGAGAACGCAATGAAGAAAAAATAAAGCACTCCGGTGCGCGGAATCGAACGTGGGACCTCTGCGTCGTGAAACCGAGGCGTCAATCATTGAGCCAATCCCAAGAACGTTCTCCACCGTTGAAAGGGCAAGCTATTTATATCTACCACTTACCGTTGTTGTGTTTTGGCATTACTAGAAAGATGTAACAATGAGCGCACGTCACCACATCGCGCAACCACGCCCGCTCTAATCTCCTACGCGTACTTTGCCCGGCTTAGAGAAGGGGATCTACGCTCCTTCGAGCGCCCTTACCTCGCGGTGGCGAGGAGGGGAGGATCGTACGCCTTGGCTGGCCACGTGGTTTACGTTGAACAATTCTGCTGTTACTGGGCGCACGAAAGTCAGTGCAATCATTGCAGTCTCCGTTCGCGAAAGGTACGTGCTTTTAAGACTCAGCGAAGTAACAAATTAGACACCTTTTCATATGCATCCGCACCTGTGAGTACGTTTCGTGCGTAATTTGTGCGCGAGAAAAGCGAGGCACGTTTAGATCTGCTTTCATTCCGCACGTGACCTTTCAAATTATTGCTATCGCGTTCATTGCTTCGCCTTTGTGGCAAAGCTCTAAGGTTTTAGCAGGCTACGGAAACACGTTACGGAAAGGCGGCAACAAGGAACCGACTGACGAGTGTGCATGAGCGAGCATTGTACGCGCACAAGGAAAAAAACCATGTCGTATTTCCGTAACGTGTTTCTGTAGCTTACTAAAAGCCTATAATGACATTTCCGCTTTCACGTCAGCGCCGCGTGCACCCACAATGTTGTGATGGTGACGTATAGGCTTTGCCTTCTTTTACGCGCTCGCGGAACCAAGACACAAGGAAGAAGCGATGTGTGTTTAATCCTCATACAGTATACCAAGCTTACGGAGCGAAAATCGGCATGAAAACTTGAAATGCGACTACTGGTATACTTAAGTGCTCAAAACATAATGATATAAACTCGCCACGTCCTCATGGCTAGTGAAAGCGACGTTTGCTCGAATATAAGTCTACAAGCAATTATCACACCAATGGGCGCGATACTCAATGGTCGCCTATGGTAGCATTTATTCAAGTGGCATGCATGTGACTTGTAGGGAAGTAACCATAGACAAAAATCTGTCCACTATTTTATCCCAAGTGGGGGCGTTTCAAGTTTCAAACACAGCGCTTCCGCATGAATTTGAAGTATTACTTTTGTAATGGCTTTGTGAACGGTGCAGACGATTAAATCGCCACGTGTGCATTATTTACGTTCTCCGCAATATAGTGAATAGCAGAGAACAGTGTGTTCAGCAGTGTGTCGTAATACACGCATCATGATGGTAAATCTGGAGCATACTTCAAAGTTTTACATTGAACTAACGAAATGGTTGACTTGTGTAAACAAACACTGGCAATGAGAGAATGCAATTGCGTGAGGATGATTAGCCGTTATACGTCCTTGTTAAATGTAGTCGGCCCTTCAATCCGACATTTCTTTGCAGCAATATATTTGTACGCTTACGTTCTCCTTTTGAAAAGGAGAACGTAAGCGTACAAAGCACAGTACCCTTCAAAAGCACAGTACACGTTAGCTTCTGTCCTTGTTTTTGTTACCACCTCATGCACTTTATTAAAACGCAGAAACGCTTAAAACTGTTGCTCTTATATGCTTAGATGCCATAAATAATCTAATGAAGTGCACTGACCGCGGCGGTTTTCAGTAAGTTGCGGTTGTCATCCGATCCAAAGTTGAATGTAATTCGATCCTTACGGGCTGCAGACAGCTCGACAGAATTCCTTCAGGGGCAGTAATAAAAACTCAAAAGAGTTAACTTGAACAGCAACCAAGAAGGATCACACACAAATATTATTTCGTATAGAAGACGAAATTTTTCATGAGAAAGAAAAATAAAGGCAGTACGCAAATACAGAAATAGAATACCTGGCGTAGTTTTTCTTGCACAAAATAAATTTTCCGTTACTCACTGTTGCCACTAAATTATCGCAATATCCAAAGGCGAACATTCTATTCGTATTAGGGCACGTAGCATTGTTAAAAAAACACGTTTGACTAAAGATGGCCCATGACACCGATATGTGACTAACACGTCGGAAGCACTTCAAATTAAGAAAATGGCGGATAATTGATTGATTGATATGTGGGTTTTAACGTCCCAAAACCACTATATGATTATGAGAGACGCCGTAGTGGAGGGCTCCGGAAATTTAGACCACCTGGGGTTCTTTAACGTGCACCCAAATCTGAGCACACGGGCCTACAACATTTCCGCCTCCATCGGAAATGCAGCCGCCGCAGCCGGGATTCGAACCCGCGCCCTGCGGGTCAGCAGCCGAGTACCTTAGCCACTAGACCACCGCGGCGGGGCAGAAAATGGCGGATAACTCGACGACCATGCTAGTAAGAGACACCCAAGTTTCATTCACACAGGCAACTAGCGCAGGTCACACGTACTTTTGAGTTGGCTGACCAAAGATATACCTCAAGGCGACCGATGTTACTTATAACTGGATTTTCACATCTGAAAACCACAGTATGATTGAGGAAAGCGGCAGTGTAGGGCTCCGGAAATGTCGACCATTTAGTGTTCTTTAACGTGTGCTGTCATTGCACACAGAGCGCAAGCCTCTTGTATTTCGGCTTCAGAGAAAGGCGACCGCTGCAACTGGAGTCTAACGTGCGGCCTTTGTGTCGCCCATCGTCACATCGTATTGAGGTCTGCTGGCAATATAACGATCTACACAAATAAGCTGATGACTTGTTACGCATAAGTGGTTTGCCAGTGAAGTCGCTCGACAGAAAAACAGCAGTGAGCGAGTGGGGCAAAACGGCCGCTTTCCAACGAGAGCGGCCATATGCTATACCGACTTCCATCGGTCGCATTGTGGCCGCCCAGCCAGCGTGGGGGCGACTGGTAGTAAGGAAATTTGTGTACACTTCGTTTTTTCGTCTTGGTTTGGCTTTAGCAACCGTTCGGCCTACTTCCACCTACACCACCCCGCACACGTAAATTGTTTTTTTTTCTGTGACCGGAAAATGGACAACGGTTTATTCGTTCATCACAATATAGCTAACGAACTTTATGCCAGCACAAAGACCAGGGCTGAAGTTCGTCATTTTTTTAACAGTTTACACTATGGTTGAGCTTCGTGACGTCACGTGCGCACGACCTGCGGGACTACTGCGGGACTACTGCGGGCAGCTCCGTCTGTGAACAAAACGGTGTTCGCTAGAGACATGATCACAGCTTCCACATTCAGAGGAGAAAAACAAGTCCTATGACTCCTTTCAGGTAGTCCTGACGCGCCACCTACACGGCTCTCTTCAAAAACGCGCTGCTAACTCGTTTCGGGGGCCATTGTACTCTCTTGTCAGAGTCGGGTGACCCACGGGAGAGTCCGAGTGCCTCTTTTAAGAGACTCGTATGCGTGACGCTTCAAGACTACCTGAAAAGGCTTACAACTACCTCTTCTTTATTAATTTTTTAAATAGTGTCTGCCATCTGCGGAGCAACGCATCTCCTGGTCAAAGACATTGGCTCGCAAATGCACAATCGCGCATGTTGGCACTGTCTTTCTGAAGGTGCGTGGCGATTTCGGCTATTCGCAAACACAGTTTTCAGTGCTTTGCATCGCTCACTTGCGGCGCTTGGCACCCACCAATCTCTAAAATCGTGGGAATTACCCGTGATGTGGCCTGATATCACCGAAATAACAAGAGTCTGATGCAATAATGAATACGCATGACCAAATAACACGCCCAGATTATGCAATTTTCCGAATTAATGAGGGGCGAATGTACGAGCGTTTGCTGAATGTGTATGATATTTCCTCTAATGTGTCTCCAAATGAAAGAGGTAGCTTACAAATATATTTCAAATATACATTCAGAGTGTTCAGCCGCAGCCATTTTATAAGCTACAGTGTTTCATCGGCCAGTCACGTGTGCACTCGGCTCGTTACAGTATACCCAACGTGTATCTCGGCTGAACGTGTTTCATAACGCAAGAGTAAAGCATAGAAAAATGAAACGAGCTTGAATACCGCAAGAACGTTCTGCGAAAAGTGAACAACAGCGAGAAAGTAAAAATCATCCGCTCTTGCGGTAGTCATTAACTCAAGCCACGACGCACTCCCTTATCGCAGCTCCGTTTTCGAACTCCGGCCGCATGAAGGCGTTCGCTTTGCCCACAGCTGCGCACGGACACGCTGCGATACTGCCTTTGACGAGCTCTTTCATTAAAGCTCTCACCAGCTGCTTAAAACGTTTCGTGCTGAGACTCCGTCGCTTCTAGTACCTCGTAAGACAGGTGAAGAACAAATTCTAACGATAAAAAAGTAGATAAAATGTAGTCTTGGCTAAAAACGGGTGCACAAAAAACATATGGAGAACGGCTTCGAGCCCTGCGGGCGATGCAGTCGAGGTGTGTAGGTTTCTTTTTTCTTTTTTTTTCACTACTTAGGTGCGGAGGCATTTTTCTAAGCCTTTCCCCTCGTTAAAAAGTCAGCTGTCTGGCTGGCAAAGATTAGCACCACAGCGAGCAGTGTGCGTCGTCTCAAGGAGAATAAGTCGGCAAAGAACCGCACGTTTCGGGTTGAAAACCATGGATGAGGGCTGCCTAGATATATGCTTAGAAAACGTAACAAAGTTACAAGCACTCTCATACCACGACATGGTTTGTAGGACCCGCATGTGGCGCCACATCATGGCGGTGGCCGTGGTGGCCTCGATATGAAACAGGAAATAAACGATATTATATATTGCAACACTAGTTGCTAAAATGTGGTCATGCTGCTGTGTGGTGCATTTTGGTAAAGTTGCATAGACAGTGGTGCATTTTGGTAAAGTTGCAGTGTATGACTGCCAAGCTCCGTGGTTTCCAAAATTTTTGGTATGTTGCTGCACCGAAATAAGAAGAAATAGTTTAGTAAAAAAAAAACTTCATCGCATGCTTCGACACGAAAAGCCAACCCCTCACGTCACTGCGCTTTATTTGATTTTACAAACCGTTGTTAACATATCAATTATACTTCAAGAGCTTATTCATTAGACAATACGAGAAGATGTAATTAAGTATGCTAGTAGTTTATGGCGTTAACTGTAAAAAGTTCAACATGGAAGGTAACTGTGCACATTTGCGCAAAAGAAGTTGTGTTCTAGGCCCACAACTTCTTCGATGATGAAGATAAATCCACGTGTCGAAATGCTGGTTGCAGTTCTTGATCAAATATATTACATGCGCCGCAAGCTTCCATTTCTTTCCTAACTTATTCTTTTCGTTTGCATTGTTAAAGTAAATATTTTTTCCTTGCGTGGACTATCTTCTTGTACATAGATGTATACACATCACCTCACGAAATTAAAAAAAAAAACGTGGTCAAGAAGGGCTTTGAGGCCTCAAAGGCGTTGAGGAGGCATCGCGACTGTTGTCCATCTTTCAACTGTATATATAACGATCAGCTGTAATTCATTACAAACCCTTGCATTACATCACATATCACTGCCATAATTTTATGTTCTATACACAGCTTTTATACTTCTTTATAATGAGTCATTTTAGCCATCTATACAGCCATATACACACTGTCATCGAGAATGTTGGTCATCGCCAACTCCACATAAAAAAAAAACATGGTGCTCTTTGGCAAGTTATGGCCCAATTGCGCCACACCACCCCACTGATCTTGAAGAAGTTGAAAATTCGTATCTTGTGCGCGCTTTGCCAGTACTGCTAAGGAGAACCAGCAAACCTCGTCATAGGATCGTGAGGAGGACACTGGAAACGAATGGAGCATACGTAGTCACTGCCGAGATGATTACATGCGTACAACCACCGCATTGAAGGAAACAAGAAAAAAATGTTTTCCTAAGGGAAGCTTTAAAAACATGCAGGTAAAAGATAAAATATGTGAAAAAAGAATAAAAAGAGTGCCGGCAAGCTATATTCCCCCTGGGACAGTCTATCAAAGTCATCTGCATGTTGGCGCGGGATATAGCCGTACGCTATCGGAATTCTTCGGTTGAGACTCTTGCGTTTCTCTCCCGTCATGATCCGCACATTTATGTTTGCAGCGTAGCTCAAACGCGGACTCTCAATCCAGCGGCTGCTGCCTGTCGGACTTTCGATTTCTCGATGTTCGTGAGCAGCCGCCAAATAAGCCCAGCGTAGAGCGAGGTAAGAATCTCCTAAACTGGGCTCCGACAGCTGTCTCGCGTATTTGCCTGCCAAGGCTATGCATTTTTTTTTTACTGATATGCTTTTTCAGTGTGGTACCTATGTAAAAATGCGAACAAACCACACGTGTCTGCTTGCAAGTCGGCGATGAACAAATTAGCTTAGCAAAGTTGCTCCATGAAGAGCGAGCTTCCCTTCTTTTTTCATCATTATTCTTCGGACAGGTACAATCATACATAATGTAGTGCTGCGCAAAAAACAGACACCAAACGAGAGAGAGAACAAGGGCACAGCGTGTGTTTTCGTTCTCTCGCTCATTTGGCGTCTGTTTTTTGTGCTGCACCACATTGTGATTGACTTGTTCCATTTCACCCAACAAGCAGCGTTGCTACGATCAAGTACATGTTTTTTTGACGTGCGAATGTTCCAGGTGCTTATATATCAAGCGGGATGTGGAATGCAACGCCCTCTCAAAATTTTGTGTGATTTAAACCCTTTCCTACCAATATTTTGGGGTAAAAAATTAAAAACTGCCTAACAGCCCCACCGCCGGGGTCTAGTGGCTAAGGTACTCGGCTGCTGACCCGCAGGTCACGAGATTGAATGCAGGTGAAAATGCTGTAGCACGTGCTTAGTTTGGGTGCACGTT
>NW_023609685.1:0-18581 GCF_013339725.1 Rhipicephalus microplus | reverse complement strand
AACACAACAGACCACTGTACTGACTGCCAATAATCTGAACCTTTTTCAATTGAACCGACGGCACTTTCTTTTCGAGAAATCCGCAAAAAATACTCTGCCACATGAACTCACAAAACTGCGATGCTGAGCGAATTTCCTGGAAATTTCCTGGTTCACGAACACCACCGGCGAAGAGGCGTGTTCTCTCGGTTGGTCGTCTAAAAAAAAGCACCGTAAACTGCGCACAGCACATTTTTAAAAGAATGACAGCGCAATATTCTGTAAAGTACCTGTAGATACCGCCTAAGCTAAAAATTCAACCAGCATAGAAATGGGCTTCTACTGGCGGTGCAAAGCAGCGCAGAAAAAAAATCCTTCTTGAGTCCTGTAGCTTAGCCTTTGAAGAATGTAGGGAAAAAGGTGCGTGTACACCGGATAATTGACTCACTTTGGTTGCTTTGCAAAAATATAGGTGCTCAACTTTCGAGTTTTGTTCGGGTAAACAAGAGCTCGTATTCCCTGTATATCTTTATCCCATTTTCTCGCTAGTCTGACCTTCAAGAAGTAATCGACGTTATTGTACAAGTTAACAGGCAAGGGATTTCTACCCCCAAATCTTCCAAAATTCTTCACTGTATACTTGCGCACAGTATACCGACAGCGCAAATATATCTTTATTGTAGAGGTTTGAAATATTTAAATATATGTCATGATTTTTACCACCCTAGAGATACTGTAAGGACACGCTGCATATATATGTTTTGGAAATTGTGCTGGCGTAACTATTATGATTTATGCCCCGTTTTGTTTTTTTCGTTCTTTTTATGCAAATGAAAGGCCTTAACTCCATCAATTTTAATGTTCAAATAAAAAAAATATAAACCATGAATTGGCTAACAAAACTTCCTGAAGAATGCGTTTAAGACCAGTATAGTACACCAAAGCAGCAAAGGTTGTCTTAAATGAAGTTGCAATGATATTACCCTGACCACTTGCCGATCCAACCATTTGGATCATTGTGAGTAAAGCTGCTTATCTTCGTGCAAAAAAAAAACTGCGTCACAAAAATAAGGCAGAAGCTGCGCAGTGCATTCTCTGACGTCTGTTTTTTTGCTGTCACTGTGTGCGTCCGTACATATACATAATTTTTTAATCTCTCATTCAGTTTTTTTTTTAAAACTGAATGGTGGCCGAGTTGGAACTTATTTATTGTTGGGTAGAGCAAATGGAAAACTTTTTGTACTGTTTTCAGTTTGTGCGTTAACCAACGAATAATGTTTCTTTTTTGTGTGTACTGCGGAAGAAAACACCAGGGCAGCTCTGAAACACGGTCTCAGAGTGGGCGAGTCTATTGCAGATAATTTAAGGTCCTTTCCCACAGACTCGATGATACTGTGCAGGATGTATACGCTGTTCTTTGTATACTTACTTCAATTTCTCGTCGAAGAATTCAGAGACGTTCCATTATCCGCGTAAGTAGCTAAAGGAATGCATTACGGCAATAGGCTTTCGGAAAATAGGATTATTCTTCGACGTAGAGAAAGACATTCCCATTTTGTGATGTCTGTGAGCTCTTTAGCTCTTTAAGCTCTCGAAGCTGGTTTTGGGTCTTTCGCTCAATATCGGCTGTGCGCGCTTCGTTTGAAGTCTGCTTCTTCCGTGGTCATGATAATAAGGGTTGCAGCGCGAGCACGAATGTGCTAGAAAAAACAGACGAAAGTCGAGGTATGGAAGGCAAAGAGGACAACACGAGCGCTCGTGTTGTCCTCTTTGCCTGCCATACCTTGACTTTCGTCTGTTTTTTCTAGCACATTCATGCTCGCACTGCAACCCTTATTTTGGATGACCTCAAACCAACTAGCCCAAATCGCCATTCTTCTTTTGTGGTGTGTTATGTTTTTTAGCATGTACAATATTTCTGTATAAGCTAATGACATTGAAGAATACTGTGCTGCCGGATGAAGCTATTGGCAGTGTGTGACGCTTCGTGGCACCACAGTTATCAATATGTTTTTTTCTTGCATAATGTTTCTGAAGGAAAAATTTTGAAACGGCAACTGATTCGAATTTACGACGCAGCAAGCAATATTTGCGAGCAAAGGTGCAGAATTTTCGAACTTTCCACAATAACAAATTTGTACTTGACTGATTCACCTCGGCCAGACAGGTGGCCCACCCAACGAGCATGTAACGCTTACGGATGCAGTAGCCTGGTTTTACGCTAACGCAAAAATGCTTGCAGATAAAAAATACCATTTTCAGTATATTTCGTAGGACTGCGATTGGGCCTACTGCAGAAAGATATCCTTGGGCAGCACACTTTAATGTGTGGAGGTCCTTAAGGTAAAGCCAGGTCCACTAACCGTCGTGACACGCCATGACGATCACGCTGATGGTGATGATGAACAAGCGTGTACGTTCCAGACCACACATTCTTTTTCTGCTATCATGGCACGGTACACGCAACATACCCACTATACGCGATGACGATACCGATGAATATGATGACATGGATAATCATGGACGCCTGGCTCGGGCAGTAGACGACCTCTCAACGTGCTCTACGATATATTTCATACGACTTCAAACAACCGAAACTCACCGGGGAAACGTGCGCAGACCTCGTCTTTGTCAACATCAGGCTTTAGATCCGACACCATGATGCAGTATTAATGAAGGCAAGCCGAGATTCACAACTAGACACAACATACCATTGTGATCACTAAAGAGTGTATATAAATGCGCACCGCTTCGTCACTCTTATACGTGATTGAGCAGTCACTGTCACAGGTGATTTACAGCAACACCCAACGATCCCCATGCTTCACCCACTCGTTATCATTGACTTCGTGGATATGGCGTGATTTTCTGCCACCACAGTACAGCCCTCAGTGTACCCACAATACTCCATGCAGATGACGGGGATGCTGACGGCAATGAAGGGCAATATCGTTCCAGACCACACGTCCTCTTTCTGCCATAGAGAAAAAAAACGATCGTGAAAGCGCTCTCACCCACGTAAAGCGAAGCGGCAACGCTGACAACAAGCTGCTACTCCGGAGGCGAGAGTACGGCCTGCGGCGGTTCATCATCTACGCAGAAGGAAGGCAACACCGAAAGCGAGAGCTCGGGAAGCAGCGGCGAAGCGGCAACACGACAACGAGCTGCTACATTGGAGTGGAGGGCGTGGTGTGTGGCATCCCGACGGCAAAAACAAATTTTGTAGGCACCACCAGCATAATAATCAACCGAGAAAGGGAAGGGACAGGGGTTTTTCTCCTCTTCCCCCACCTCGCCCAGTAAAACTGCCGGACTTCAAATAAAGTTCATTCATTCATTTATTCATTCATTCATTCATTCATTCATTTATACTGCACGCACACGTTGTGACTCATTTACGCACGCGAAAGGGTAATGTCACATATTAATGTCTCGTTATGACTCGTTATTGTCTCGTCATGATTAATTTGATCGAGATGCGTAGAATGTTTTTAGGTGAAAACATTCAACATTCAGCATTGTTTATTTGCAGGAGAAAAATACAGAATTCTTTTCTGCGGGAGGCAAAGACTAAAGGCTAAAAGCCTGACGAGGTCTTACCCCCTATTAACCAAAAAACAGTCTGCATCAGTGACATACACATTTATACATCAGCAACATAAAACTGTATACATCGGTTACATATTTCATTGGCAGAAGATACTGGCATGCCATAATATATAAACAAATCTCACTTTGAACTTTCTCCAGTTCACGGCCTTCTCTCTTTCTAGGTGTGCGTTTAGTGGATGCTAACGAGAGAGGAAAAACTGGCGCAGAGTAACTACCGAAAGGGTGATGATAAAATGAAGAGAGACACTCTACGAAAATTTAAGGCGGAGAATTTCGCAGTGAGAAGCGATACCGAGTTCACTTGTCTAGAACGCGTATTTATAAAAGGATATTTAGTAACGAAGAGTAATGCACGTGCTCTGGACTCTGGTATCTTTTTTAAAAATTTCTTCATGTCTCGAAAAATTACCACGTCCCATTGAAATGGAAATAACAATTTCTTTCCTTTGAAACGGCCTCGATTTTTATCACTCACAATAACAACTGACTGCTCGGCCAATCCACCGTAGGTGGTAGGAGCCAGATCACAGGAACCAGCAAGCAAACAGGCACACGACAGAGCATGTTCTAACCGAATGTGGGAAAATCCATTCATGGTGTACATTTCGGCATGTAGCTTTTGACAAAACGGTATTTAGCAGTTCCCATCAATATAGTAATAGGTCTTTACTGCTCTGGCGACAGAAACCCGTTTCTTTATTTGTTATAAATAAATCCATAAAGAAATGAATCGATAGATAAATAAGTACAGTAGGAAAGACAATTATTGGTAGGGATAATCCGGACATTTTGCAGCAATGAAAAAAGTACTTGACTGGGAATATACATTCATTTTTACAGCAATATATGGTTCATGAAGGTTGAGAGAGCGCCAGGCAACATAAAAAATGGAGCAAGATTTTTTTTTTCGTCGAGCCTGGTGCCACACTTCTCACAGCCCCGTTATGAAGGGAACGCTTATATAATCTATCCATCCTTCAATCGTGACAATTTTTTCAGAAATTTTCTGACGCAGTGAATTGGTGGCTAGGTTGCTCAGCAGCTTACTCGATCCTGGCCTCGTCGATTTAACTTCAAAGCAAGCGAAGTGGCAGAGGACCGTGTACTCTGCAATGTCAATGCATGGTAAACAACACCATGTGGTCCGAACTTCCGAAACCTTCCACTACGGCGCCTGTCACAGTGATATCATAGATTTGGGACGTGAAGCCTTTTGTAGTTGAGATACCTTTTATCCCAAACTAGAATCACGGATCGGTGCTTTTTACAAGATTTGAAGATGTTACAAAAATCGCGAGTAAGTGGTACACCGATAGTGCTATGAACAGAAACAATAGTTTCATTCGAGGCTCATGACTAAGAAAATGCTATAGAACAAGAGCAAGGAACATGGCTTTAACGAAATCTCGGTGGATCCATACAAAACAACGTTGTTCTTCACGACAGAGAAGCGACGCAGAGTCGTTGAGCGGAAAATGGTGCAGTTCCATCGGGTGCTCGCTTGGCTGCCTTCACCGGTATCTCCACGAGCGGTGTAACGTACTCTAAAAATATACATAAAAATGCTGTGGCGCAAAGAAATAAAAAATAAACAAAAACGCTTTTCCGCGGGTTAGAAAAGAACGGATATCCGCAGTGCGCCATATCTAGAGGCTTTCGATTGGATGCATGCTGTTGTTGCCGTTTAAAACCATCGGTTGATTTAGTAGAGTCCATCTTTGTGAATTTCTCAGAAGGCGCTGTTACGTGCAGTCGGCGGAAAACATCGCGTTTGTTGGCGTTTTCACACAGTACAAAGCGGGGCATTCAAGCACGAGTGCCTGTGTATCGCATACCTATTCGATTCGCGTCGCTGTAGAAGCGTTGTTTTGTAGCGCCTGAAGTTTCGCAGAAATATGCGTCAGTACTTCTCTGCACCACTGCTCAAAAATTTTGCAAACCCTCTTGCGCAAATCCAGAAAAACCGTTCAAAATTCCGCATTTCTTGCTGAATGTGTTTGTGCTATACAGCGCAATGTTTAGCGTCACAGTAGTGTTTACGGTCTTATAAATTTTTTTGAATAACGCATTGCAGTTGTGGTAGAGACGAAATCACAGTATACGTTATTGTGACTAAGACAGTTTCAGTTTTTTCAAACATTTTGAATGCGGCTTTTATCACTTAGGCTTGACATCGGGGTGACACTTTAGTTCGGCCTAACACCGGAGATTACGTGCTCACCACGGTGTCCCGGTGGCTAAGGCATTCGGCTGCTGACCTTCAGGTCGCGAGATCGAATCCCGGCCACGGAGGCCGGATTTTTGATGGAGGCGAAAATGCTTGAAGCGCGTGTTCCTAAACTTAGATACACGTTAAAGAAGCCACGGTGGTCGAAATTTAGAGATGGTTCCACTACGGCTTTTCTGATTACATTATGGTGATTTGGGACGTTAAATACCAACAATCATTATCATCCAGACATAACACAAACCATCAAGTTGATTTGTGGGGTTTAACGTCCCATAACCACCACATGATTATGAGAGACGCCGTAGTGGAGGGCTAAGGAAATTTCGACCACTTTCGATTCTTTACCGTGCACCTAAATCGGAGTACAGGAGCCTACACCATTTCCGCCTCCATCGGTATTGCAGCCGTCACAACCGGGAAGATAACACAAACCAAGATACCCAACACCACTCGGGGCCAGCATAGCTAACTGCGAATGAAACAACAACGCACAAACTGGATTTCACCTTCGAATCATCTTAGGCGAACGCATAAGCGACCATTTCACTTTTTTAACACCCTGTGCCCACTCATCACATCGTACCGCGGGACCTGACAGCCCGAGGACATCAAGAATATTGACGATGCTGATGATGAAGATGATATGTGTGGTTTGACGTCCCAAAACCACCATATGATTATGAGAGACGCCGTAGTGGAGGGCTCCGGGAATTTCGACAACCTGGGGTTCATTAACGTGCACCTAAATCTGAGCTATCAGCTTCAAGACTATCGTCATGGTGCAAGCGAGGAGTTATTTCGAGTACCACGATAGGTTACTGTGAATTGAAAGTCTTCATAGAGAATCAGGGGAATCTGTGTGTGCAGCGAGGCAAGCAGAAGCTATCCACACGTGCTGCTTTTCAATGCAAAGCATTTCTTATGGAGCATTGATGACTTTGGCCCCAAATGCATGCATGCATGCATTCATCAGTCCATCCATGTGTCAGCGGCACTCGAGTTCGCACAGCTGAATTCTCCGGCAGCGTTTCATTCTCCGGCAGCGCCTCCTTCTCCGGCAGCGTCTCCGTGCTTGCTCGGGAAACGCTGCACTGCGTTAACGTGGACTCCGAGCCCTGAGCGCGTCCACTCGACGCGGTTGCTCATTGGTTCAACGAACATTCAAAAAACAAAAAGTGAGCCTTCGAGCGAGACCGCATAGCAACGCATCGCCAGAGAGGGAGAACGAGCCGAGATTCGAGCCGGGACCGCAGAGCAACGCACCGCAGAGCGAGCCGAGACGCGAGTGGCGTCGGACGTATCCGATCGAGCTCCTGCACCGAGTCCAGTTTCCTTATACATGTAACCACTGCCGATTCACCTGTAACTTAGCACAATACAGTTTTTCTTAAAATTTGAACCTTTGCCTTGACTACATTCATTCGGACATCGCTGACATGGCGCAGCCGACAGGATGTGAATCGACCGAGCTGCATGCGGAGGAGGAAACGACGCCACGAGAAGGAGCGACGCCACGCCGTACATCGTCTCGGGACTCCGAAACGACCATCGTCGAAAGCGTGTTCACGACCCTCGACCACAGCAGGATGGCCAATGTAACAAAAAAGCAACTCGTCGACGAGCTGAGAGCACGAGGTCTACGGTGCTCCGGACGAAAGGACGAGCTCATCGCAAGAATCATCCGCGACAACATCACTCGCCAAGCCCTAGAGCCGACGGACTCGTCAACGAAGGACCAGGCTGCCTACGACGACGACAGGCAGGCGCACCTGGAGACGCTGTCCGCCGACAACGCGAGGCTTTGCGCTGAACTGAGCAGCCTGCGAGCCCAGCTTAACCGTGCGACCACGAGTGAACGTGAGACATTGCACGAAGCCCATCAGAACGCTTCACTGCCAACGGAACGGGTGACGACTCCAACCCTCGGGCTGCACCATTCCGTCCCTGCTGACATAACGATGTCCTCGCGTTCGACGCGGCCACCGTCACTGAACGACGGCACCAACCAAGACGCGGCACGCCCCGCCGCGCCGACCGTTTCAACGCACGAGGGAGAACCTTCCATGGCCCAGATCCTCGCCGCGCTCGTGAACACACAAGCCCTGCTCGCCAACACGCTGTCGAGAGGTCCACCGACGACGAGCCCGATCCAGATTCATTCCACAAGCGACACGTCATCCTCAATCCCCTTGTTCGATGGGACGCCGCAACAAAGTACTCACGAATGGATTACGCAAGTGGAGAGAATCGCAGCGCTCGCCCACTGGACGCCATCGCTGACGTTGGTGACAGCAGCAAGCCGCTTGACGGGATCTGCCAAGGATTGGCACAGCGCCTACGGCTCACAGTATGACACCTGGGAGCAATGGAAGGAAGCGCTCATTCTCCGATTCAAACGAAAGCTGACAATGCAGGAGTTCCTCGAACTGCAGACGAAGCGACGCCTTCAGAGCCACGAGACCATCGTCGAGTACATGTACTCGAAGAACGCCATTCTGAACAAGGCGCCGTACCGTTTAGCAGAGGAAGAACGTAATTTCCCTCATTCTCAGCGGCATCGAGGACGACACATGGGCCAACCCACTCGCAGCGCAGCTGTGTGGCACAGTAACCGAACTCATTGACAGAGCGGCTTTGCTCGACGCGAGGCGTCGCACGACCGTGTGTGCCGAGAACGACAAGAAACCGTCATCGTCTACAGCGAGCCGTGGTCAGGGTTCGAACCAGCGGGTGCCAGCCAGCAGCTCTGCCAACTTGCCGAAGGCCAACCCGCGCAGCGATTTCTCGGGAGCTCCACACCCGCGGCCCATCTCTGCTCGTTCGTGCTTCAACTGCGGCGACATCGGTCACCTGTCCCGTGATTGTAGAAAGCCGAAAACGCCAGCAACGATCAGAGCGGACGAGAAACGAGCGAAGAGGGACAATAGCAGCCACGAAACAGGGACTACGTCACCTAGGCAAGCGAACTGTTTTTTGCATTCGACGGGCGGCACATTACCAATAGTGTCCGGTACTGCTAACAACCGACCCGTCCGCGTGTGCATTGACAGTGGCGCCAACTTATCCATCATGAGTGCCAATGCCTTGACGGACGACATTCCCACGCACGCATGGGTATCGCGCGAGAACATTGAAGTTCTCAACCGCAGCATATGCCCAACTCTCGCTGCAACGCTTGATGTGACACTGGGCACCACGAATGTGCGACTCGAAGACGTCGTGGTAACGGAACTGCCCAGCGGCATCGACCTGATTCTGGGATCAGACTGGCGACGAGTCGCGAACGTCGACGTAACGTTTCACACGTCAAACGATGTGACTATCGTTCCAGTCGAGCCCTCCGGAAAATTTTCATCGTCCGAAGTGCCACCCCCGAAACAAGGCACACCACACCGCACCGGGGAAACGCTTATTGCGACGTTCTGCCGGCAATCGGACGAGAGTGTTTCCAAAGACGAAGGGTACGTGCGCCTCAACACGAAATGTCCCGCACCCGACGAAGACTTCACGAGTCTAGTCGAAGACGCCACACGGAAGATAACGAAGGATGCCACCGAGGCAGAGAGGGAACAACTTCACGCAATTCTGTTAAGGCATCACCAAGCGTTCACTTCCAAAGGCGACACTTTGGGCGTGTGTCCTCACACCGAGCACAGCATCGAACTCAGAGACAATATACCAGTGTCATCGAGGCCGTACAGGTGCTCACCGGCTGATCGCAAGTTCATCCGAGAACAGGTGAATGACTACCTCTCCAAGGGCATCATAAGGCCGAGCGAAAGCGAGTACGGTGCTCCAACGATAGTCGTCGACCAACCGCACCACCCGACGACTCCACGAAGAATGGTACACGACTATCGCAAGCTCAACGAGAAAACCATCAACCCTTCTTATCCAATGCCCGTCATGGAAGACGTTATTGACGATGTCAAGCGCGACGGATCGGCTTACTTCACTGTGTTGGACGTGAAGACGGCATTTCTGACTATACGAATGAAGCCGGACGACGTACACAAGACCGCATTCGTCACTCCAGACGGAAAGTACGAATACCTTCGAATGGCCTTTGGGTTTTGCAAGGTCCCTCAGACCATGCAAAGAGTCATGCGTCGCACGTTCGATGGCTTACCTAGGACAGCTACGTACATGGACGATGTCGGGCAGGGAGCCACAACAGTGAGGGAGGCTTTGGATTTGCTGAACGAAGCACTCAGGAGAGTCGTGATCAACGGCTTGAAGATGGATCTCCGGAAATGCCCGTTGATTCAAGACAAAGTATCTTTCCTGGGTTACGTGATCTCCGCCGAAGGACGAACACTGGACGAATCCAGAGTTGCCGCTGTCGAGAAGTTCGAGCCGCATCGCAACGCAAAGAAGCTGTACTCCTTCCTGCAGTTCGCTAACCACTACCGAAAGTTCATACCGGAGTTGGCAAAGGTCACGCACAAGCTACGGCGCCTTCTGGCGACGGACGTTCCTTTCGTATGGACTGACGCTCATGAAGCAACCGTCAACGCCATAAAACACGCCTTGAAGAACCCAACGATTTTGGCGAGCTTCCGCCCAGACTGCTCGACTAACGTTCACGTCGACGCTTCGCGAACCGGGCTGGGTGCGGTGCTTTCTCAAACTCAAGACGGAAAGGAGCGAATCATAGAGTACGCAAGCAGATCACTATACGAGCACGATCGTGGTCTACACTCTAATATGCTTGAGTGCATGGCGCTCCACTGGGCGATCACTGAGAAGTTTTCGGTCTACCTGAGAGGAGGCCCTCGTTTTACAGTGTTCACGGACAACTTCAGCTTGTCATACCTCATCCAGAAGGGAGCCAGCAACCGCAGATTTGCGAGGTGGACGCTCGACTTAGCAGAGTACACCTTCGACGTCAAGCACAAGCCAGGACGCCAGAACTGCGCTGCTGACGCACTCTCGAGGCAGTCGGAATCTGCAGAGGCTTTCGACCAGGGCGTTTCGACCCGAGACCTCCACTGCTACCCAGTAGTGGTCGGCAAACACAGTCGCCTACGCGAGTTTCAGGAGAGGGATACTGACTGCAAAAGATTTCGGGAGGAGGCCAAGCACAAATCTTCAGACTACGAGATCGAAAACGACATAATGGTGAAGAAATCTCTCGAGGGAGGACGGGTCCGTCGGAGGGTGATCAATCCCGCTGCCCTCCGAAGCAGTGTGATGATCGTTTTCCACGACAACAACGGCCACCTAGGCGTCGAGAAAACAAGAGACCTGATCCAGCGAAAGTACTGGTGGCCATCGATGAGAAAGGACATACGCGAGTATGTTGACTCCTGCCACACGTGCCAGACTATCAACGCCCGCACGACACGGAATGAAGGTTGCCTCATCCCACGCGATATTTCTACTGAGGCAAATGCGGCGATATCCCTGGCCACATCCTCGTGTGTATCGACCACGCCACGAGATACATGGACGCCATGACCGTACCGTGCACTTCGTCGACGCACTACCTTGACTTCATGACAAACCAGTGGATTCCGCGATTTGGAGTTCCCAGCGTCATTATTACGGACCAAGCCAAGGAACTCGTGAACAAGAAAACCAACCAATTCCATCGCAGACTGGGAATTGCTAATCAGAACTCCCCACCGTACTGGCTACAATCAAACGGACTGATCGAGCGAATGGTAGGAACATTGAAACAGGTGCTACGCAAAATGCTAAACAACAAGGACAAATGGCAGAAGGAACTACCCCGAGCAACGCTAGCAATCAACGCCCCGAAGCATCGTTACAGTGGCCACAGCCCATTTCGACTCATGCATGGCTACGACCCAAAACTGCCAGGAGAGCTCAACCTCGCCTCAGTCGAGGGAGACATCGACGAGTCTCATAGACTACACGACTTGGCAAGGGGACGTGCGGAGACAAGAGAGAGCCTACTGCAGAGTCAGCGCAAAACAACAATCCGATAAGACAAGAAGCGGCGAACTCCAAGGTTCATAACGGGGGACCTCGTCCTGCTTGAGTTGAGCACTCGAGGCACATTAGACCCTCGCTATGAAGGTCCGTTCGAGATAACGGCCTTCGTCGGAGGAAACAGGGCGAGATCCACAGAGTAGCCCACACACCGGGCATGATCAACCAAAAATTGTCAACGTGGAGCAGCTTCGTAGTTATAAGGAGCCGCTCCTAGAAGTTACGGAACCATCGCCATCTAACGACACGCACGCCTGAGGACGGGCCGTATCAGCGGCACTCGAGTTCGCAAAGCTGGATTCTCCGGCAGCGTTTCATTCTCCGGCAGCGCCTCCTTCTCCGGCAGCGTCTCCGTGCTTGCTCGGGAAACGCTGCACTGCGTTAACGTAGACTCCGAGCCCTGAGCGCGTCCACTCGACGCGGTTGCCCATTGGTTCAACGAACATTCAAAAAACAAAAAGTGAGCCTTCGAGCGAGACCGCATAGCAACGCATCGCCAGAGAGGGAGAACGAGCCGAGATTCGAGCCGAGATTCGAGCCGGGACCGCAGAGCAACGCACCGCAGAGCGAGCCGAGACGCGAGTGGCGTCGGACGTATCCGATCGAGCTCCTGCACCGAGTTCAGTTTCCTTATACATGTAACCACTGCCGATTCACCTGTAACGTAGCACAATACAGTTTTTCTTAAAATTTGAACCTTGCCTTGACTACATTCATACGGACATCGCTGACACATGCATCCATCCATCCAGCCGTCCGTCTGTTCATCCATCCGCCCATCTATTCATCCACCCATCCATCCATCCGCCCATCCCATCCAATTCATCCCGTCCCATCCATCCATCCATCCGTCCACCCGTCCACCCATCCATCCATCCATCCATCCATCCATCCATCCATCCATCCATCCATCCATCCATCCATCCATCCATCCATCCATCCATCCATCCATCCATCCGTCCGTCTGTTCGTCCACCCGTCCATCCATTCATCCATCGATCAATACATCGATCGATCTATTCATCCATCCATCCATCCATCCATCCATCCATCCATCCATCCATCCATCCATCCATCCATCCATCCATCCTTCCATCCATCCATCCATCCATCCATCCATCCACCCATCCATCCATCAATCATCCATCCATCCATCCGTCCATCTATCCATCCATTCGTCCGTTCGTCCGTCCGCCCGTCCGTCCGCCTGTCCGCCCATCCATCGACACACTCATCCCATCCCATCCCATCCCATCCATCCATCCATCCCATCCATCCATCAATCCACCCGTCCGTCCACCCGTTTATCCCATCCATCCATCCATCCATCCATCCATCCATCCATCCATCCATCCATCCATCCATCCATCCGTTCGTCCGTCTCGCCACCCGGCACCCGTCCATCCATCCTCCTATCCATCCATCCATCCACCCATATATATCTATCTCGCCACATACGAAATTGAGCACTCCTGGCTTTTTAGGTATTAGTATCTATTCTAAAATTGGTATGGCATAACATCACTGTATGACGAGCATAAGTGATCCATGAAAACCTGATAATCAAGACATTTATGTCATGAATGCCATGATGTGTATGTCTTGCTGCTGCTGCGGTGGTTTTGTTGACATGACATATTACAAAACTGGTATGGTATGACTTCATCGCTAACATACATGACAGGCCCTGACGTAGAAACCTTGGCATGCATGTCATGTAAGTCATGACTACGCTTCACATATACCAAATCTCGTAATAAAAAACGCGAATGAATGACGAAGGCATATGACTGGTGCAAACATGATAAGCCTGACATGCGTGTCATGTAGGAACTTGACAATATACCACGCTAAATTCACGCTCGCGGCCTATCGGCTAGCTTGAAATATACCAAATATGGTATTACATGACATGAATTGACCAAGGAGGTAAATAACATGTCGAAACATAATAATCATGGCATGCGTGTCATGTATGAAAATGGCTACATACGACGCTCATGAAGCGCCCACGGCCGTTTCGCTAGCTTCACATTTGTTGTTATGTGACGTGATTGAATGACGAAGGCACATGACTGGTGCAAACATGATAATCATTGCATGCGTTTCGTGTAAAAAATGAGAATATACCATGCTCATGGTGCACTCGTGGCTATTTCGCAAGCTTCACGTATACCAAATTTGGTAATGTGCGACGCGAATAGACGACGAATGTAAATTACATTTCTAAACTTGATAATCATGACATATGTGTCATGTAAAACATGACTGCATGCTACGCTAATAGCACACTGGCGGCGATTTTGCTAGCCTCGCATATACCGAATTCGGTATGACGTGACGTGAATAGACGACGAACACAAATGGCAATCGAAAACATGAGAAGCATGACACAGAAGTCATGTACGGCATAATTTACGTCCACCTCGTAACGTTCTGCTGACTTTAAAGAGACAGTTATCAATCGTTCTCATTCGCACTTCGCATATCATTGATTCCCACAGTATGTGGAATCTGCCAATATTTTTTATTAATGCTTTATTACAAGAAGCATTGAACAATAAATGCTATATGCTCTCAAAATGCATACTACATTTTGCTTTCCTTAATATCAAATTTACGGTCATTTCACAATCAGACTCGGGGACCTCCTTCTATATACAGATTTCAAATAACTTCAATTTGCGAAAATAATAAAATTTCTGAATTTCTGCAATAACTTGAATTTATGCGCCATCAAAGCATCCCACTTGACGTGCGAATATTAGGAAGAATGAATGTGCTGAGGTGGGAAAAGGGGTGACAGCAGACTGAGTTGTCCTCAACGAATCTGCAAAGTGCCAGATCAGTTGTGGTGTCAGAGCAGAAAATAGGAGAGAGCTATCGGCATGCGCATGGCTGCTCATTCGGAGACCTCGCGCATTCAGCTGGGACAGCTACGAGGCACCACTGAGGAGAAAGAACGAGGAGCGCTCTTTGCGAGGATAAAGTGTACGACGCGCCTCTCGTAAAACGATGCCGAGTAAACTTCTTCAGGCTAGATGGGTTACCACATTTCTTCGTTTTCTTGCTAGAAAGTTCTCAAGTACGTCGTTTCTTCTTTGCTCGGCAACTGGCCTGGTGGACCTTTTCTAGTCTGCATTTGTGCTTATTGGAAGTCGTTCCCTTTTGGGTTGTTGCAATATAGCCTTACTTAAGACCAAATTCTCCCTTTTGTGACACATGCGCTTCCAGAATAGTTTTGTGTCGTGACATTTTTCGGGATGTCGCCATTGTCTAACTTCCTCTATTTTTCTCGTCTTTCTATTCCCCTTGCCTTATCGTGTACTCAGATTTGGGTGCACGTTAAAAAACCCCAGGTGGTCAAAATTTCCGGAGCCCTTCACTACGGCGTCTCTCATAATCAAATAGTGGTTTTGGGACGTTAAACCCCACAAATCAATCCCCTTGCTTTATCCCCTACTGCAGGTTAGCTAATCGTAAGTGCGTCTGGTTAACCTGCCTGCCTTTTCTTTTTCCGGTTTGCTTTCTTCGTTCACTCCGTTTTCACAGAAATGGGGTTGTTTTAGTTTCTGACTCGCAGCAAAGCTCACAAACAAAGCGTAATCATAAGAAGACAAAAACAGAGAAAAAAGTGACATGTGCATTTTTTTTTCTAAAGACGGACGTGTTTTACACTGACACACCAAGACATCATTGATGACCTTTCCGTTCCGCGAATGACGTTTGTAAAATGCATACGAACACACGACAAAAAGTACTTGAGAAAAAAAGGCTTATTTCTCCACCTTGTGAATCAGTATAACACGAAAATTAAATGTCTTTACAGACGTAGTCGAGTTTTTAATGTGTCTTGATATATGACAACTTGGACTATGTTCCTTAACTTGGCAGCTATAGCACCACTTGACGCGTATGCAGCCACGCTGACGCCTACAGTTGTGTGATCTTTTAATTAGTGTGGCACTGCAAAGTAGATCATTACCAGAGCACACCGTTTAAGCCGCTGTATGCGAGGCTGTCGGAAGGCCACTGGATGCGTCCGTGAAAAACGAATATCGATCGAAAAGCTGTGATTCGAATGCTTTTGTCGGAGAAAAAAAAAGGATGGGAAAGTGAAGGTGAGCTGTGACAGAGAATATGTCCACAGAAAGTGCTCCAAACTCCAATGCCGCACACTTTCCAGGGAAGGGGCATCACGCAATGTTGCGGAGACTCAGTGTTTGTGCAAGCATTAGTTGTTTGCTTTTCTGCGGGGGCAATTATTTCTCAGTGCACAGTCGTGTTCTAACTCTCCTGTATTTACACTAGCCTGAAGATACTATATTTGATGTATACAATAGGCTTCATCATGCGAAAATTCATCACGACGAGAGAATTTTTATGCAGAACGTGTAAGCAACATACCCCTTGTGCGGATTGTTTTAATTGTAGCAGACTAACACAAAGGGTGACGTACGTGAAAACAGCGGAAAGATGCGGACATCCACAGGGATGCAGGCAGATTTTTTTTTTCGTTGGTGGGTTGTCACACTTTTATATATTCATTCTCGCCCAGTTGCCACATCGAAAAATGTTTTAAGGAGAAGGGGGGGGGGGGGGGCTCGGGCTCAATGTGCTACTCCTTCGCTACACCACCGGTCGTCTGTAATAAAACCATTTGTGATGTGTGTCTGTGTCAAACAGAAGGACAGTATAAATTCTTGTGTTTCTCTTCTTAGAATGGCTGCAAAGTCTAAACATTCCGCAGTTCACATGCAATGTGGGAATCGATTTCACGTGAATCATTCAGCGATGCTAAATTCTGCTTGCCTGGAAGCAAGTATTATGATGAGGACAGATTTGTTTGTTAGTTGTGAATAGTTTTTCGTTTAGATTTCTGCGCAAGTCGTCAACATAGACGTCTGTAGTTTTCAACACACATATCGGGCATTTCAATCACTATCTGCACTGGCGTGTATAGTTAGCGTATTATAAAATGCCATAATGCAGTCCCACACGACTTAACAGCCCACGGGCCTCTGCTATTAAAATGAAGTGCAAACACAAATCGTTCACAAACACAAAGACTCCAAACACTAGACGGTACCTCCACCATAATTGGAAGCAAATATTTATACTTCACCGTGTTGTTCTTTAACACACTGCTAGCCTTGCAACCACAGTTGACGTTCGACAAGCAATACCGCCACAAGGGACGTATGAAACTGTTCCTAATCACATTTATTTATGCCTTACACCCTTTGGTTGATTCATAATTGTTTCTCAGCACGTTCCCAGGCTTTGTCTGACAAAAAATTGCCCCCAGCTTCCCTCGGGGGAACACTGAGGAGGATGCGGAGCATATAATTGGTTAACGGGGTGTTAAAGTGCGACTTACTTGGGTCTATGGCTAAATTGGTTAACGTGGCTGTGAAATGGGGTGTTAAATTGCGACTTACTTGGGTCGATGGCTAAATTGGTTAACGTGGTTGTAGGAGGGGGTGTTAAATGAGTGAACACGTACACACGTATGCGAAAGGGCGGCGCTGGTCGAAGGGACGTCGATCATTGTGTTTGTGGATTCGTTGGAATTCATTTCACCGCGACCTTGGACGTCGACGCGCCGTACAAACCAACCGACGAGCGGCAACTGAGCGAGCGAGCGCCGACCTTGAGTATATATACAGCGCGACGGCGCATGCACTGTCAGCGGTCGAATGTTCGAGAAGGGGGAGAAGTGCAACGGCGCATGCGCGCGCGTCAGCTGCCCATGTTCTCGAAGCGCGACGGCGCATGCGCGCGCGTCATCTGCCGATGTTCTCGAAGCGTGACGGCGCATGCGCGCTACATTATACAGCTAGCGAATGTTCGTGAAGAGGAGAAGCGCACGCGGTGTGTAGAGGAGGAAGGGTGCACAGATGGTGGAGGAGTGAAGCGCGCGCGGTGTGTAGAGGAGGAAGGGATGCACAGATGGTGGAAGAAGGAGGAGGAAGCTTGCGGACGGCGCCGCACTACAAGCCTCGAGTATTAGATGCTCTGCATCTAAAAAGTCGCCGAGTATATAAAGCATTGTCCAAATTTATACTTTGTTTTAAGGCCTTGTTTCACTGCGAGAAGTGCCACCAATAGCAATGTGTAGGCAAGTCCACACGCCACACACATACCCCGCGTCGCGCAACGCTTCTCAAGTTCATTGCTCTACACTAAATGTATTTTCTTTTTTCGGGAGGGGGGGGGGGGAGTGTAAAGGGAGTAACACTACGCAAGATTTTCACAGTCTACATAGTAATTAGGTGGCCAGGAACAATTGTGTCTCCCCCAGAAATGTGAAGCCTTGCCAGGCCATCAGGTGCCAATGTATAGGCACCGTGTGGGCGGGGCCGGTTACTGCTGAAGCAGTTTACTAAGCACTTGGCTCTTGAAGGAAGCGTGGGAGGGGCCAAACGACATCGCGTGAGGCCCTTGCTCCCCAAGGCAGCCTCGCTCAACAGTGTGAACATTGTTTTGCAAGCGGCTTTTCATGGCAATTTTTATTTTAGATCACCTGGTCTTTGCACCAATTGTCTCATTGTTGAAACACGTGTGCTTGGTGAAAGGACAAACAAAAAAGTAATTGAGTACAGCGTCCTCAAAAAACGTCAAAACGCAACTGGACTCCCTCTGTTAGGAGGTAATGCCAGCTTTCTATGCACCATACAGAGAAGCTATCTTCGAGTCTCCTAGCTGGCGGGTTTGGCGTCACTCCTCTATTTTGATAATTAATTCCGCCTGTCGATAGATCGCATTCGTGGATGCAAAATATACTTTTATGGAATCACAG
>NW_023609684.1:0-19276 GCF_013339725.1 Rhipicephalus microplus | reverse complement strand
GACGATGGGAGCGAGTACACTCGACGCGACCCAACAGTTTACGATGCAATGAACGAGTTCAACCCAACCACTGACGACGACCAGGCCTCGAAGCTTTTTACAGATGGTCGATCCGATGGCAGCCGATCCCGGTCCCGATCCCGGAGTCGTCCCAGGAACCGCACAATGCGTGTATCGAGGTCCCGGAGCCGCCCTCGGACCCACTCCCGCAGCGCGCGAAGTGGGACCCCAACCAGATCTATATCGCGAGGCTACTCCAGGTCTCGTTCTGGTTCACGTCACGGTTCCCGTTCAGGTTCCCGGCACGGGTCACGCTCCGGCTCCCACTCAGGTTCCGGGCCTCATGCCGGTTCCAGGCCTCACCCCAGTCTCACCGGGGTCTCGCGTCAACGATCGCCTAGCCCATCGGCACCACCATCGCCAGGCAACGTCAGCAAGAATAAGCGGGGACCTCTCACTTGGGCGGACGCCGTCCGGAGAAAAGGAAACACTACATCACAGGTAGGGTCGGGTTCACTCCCAGAGCATGATACACACAACACCTCTGAGATAGCGATCTTAAAGCACGAAAATGCGATGATGAAAGAAACAATACGCAAACTCACAGTCGCAATTGCCGAACTAAAAACTGACAGAAACGCACGCGCTGCTATGCCCCCAACCGACAACGACGACAATGCAGTCACTCCGTTGCAGCCGCAACCCGTAGGCGTTGGTAACGACGACGGCGAGAGCGCACCCAAGAAACGCGCGGTCGCCCACGACCAGCCAGCTTTAAAGGAAGTTAGACGACATTAAGAGCACGCTATCGGCGATTAAGGAAAGCCTTCGCTTTCTTGGCGAAAGCATGGCTCTCGTGCAGTCTACTCTCGCGGTACACGGTAATCGTTTGGGCCAAGTGGAGCAATATCTTGATCACGTCGTCGCCCCTGCCGTTGCCGCGGATAAGCCGTTGTCGCAACGTACAGCCGTGCCCAGTCCACCGCATCACGCGGCCCTTATGCACCCGCCGGGTGCTCAGGCCAACTCCTAAATGCTTCAAGATGGCCAGGCCAATTGACGAGTTGCGAATCTGGCAATGGAACTGCAGGAGCTTCACCCACAAGAAAGCTTTCCTGCAGCAATACCTCCGTAGCCACGAAGCCAAACCTCACATCATGCTATTACAAGAGACTGTAGTACCAACCGCCACGTTTTCCGGATACCAGTGGTTGCCCGGCCCCTCGGGAGGACGCGGTATCGCCACCTTGGTCGCTAACAATTACCTGCACAGCGCACAGTCTCAATGTGCCCGAAATTGAGCACGTTATGGTCGAAATTCTCCCTGGAAACATATCACAACAAAGCGTATACATGCTCAATGTATACAGTAGTCCCAGCCACCATAGACAAAGATTCACACGCTTGTTCCAGAAAGCTGTCCGCCTCGCGGGCCTAACCCGCTAGTGATTGCAGGCGATTTTAACGCTGCGCATAGCGCCTGGGGCTACACGTACGACACACCCAAAGGTAACGAGCTTTGGAAAAGTGCGAATGACATGGGCCTTATTCTCATTACGGACAAGGCCTTCCCCACTCGCACTGGTACGTCCACGCAAAGAGATACTACGCCGGATCTATGCTTCGTCAAGAATATCTCCGACGCCCACTGGTCCAACCTCGCGGTAGATCTCGGTAGTGACCACTTCATATTGGCTGTACACCTCCCCACAGTAAGCAGGAAGACCAAGTCGTACACGTGGGTCGACTGGGACCTCCTTCGTAAGACCCGCGCAGAACGACCTCCTCCCGATACCCCACCGAGCCTCGAGACGTGGACGGCCCAGCTCAAAGCTGATGTAAACAAGGCAACGAAAACTATCAGCACAGACCTTCCAACCGAAAGGATGGACAGTCGTCTCGCCCACCTACTAGAGGCCAAACAGTCTCTATTGGCCCGGTGGAAGGGCCAGCGCCTTAATCGGAGGTTACGCAAACGCATATCTCAGCTGAACAAGACCATGATGGATCACTGCCGTTGTCGCTTGTGCCTCTAGACCAGGTAGTCGTGTCTGGACACACCAAGCAACCAGCTTGATCTCCCTCATGCCCAGGGTCACACATCTTAATTCATGCGGCTACGATGTGCTGCTGCACTTCCACTAAGTAGTTGAATAAGTTCGCAAGTAGACTGCCATATAAAGCATTTGCAGGTGCTCTTCGGTTTTCTTTTTTTTAGCGCATTATAGTGCAGCGATTGGTTCGCAGGTAGGACTTGCAAACCTTGTACGGCTATAGACAGGGCTGACTATTGTAGCTTCGTATGCATGTAGAAACCTTTTCCAAGTAGAAAGGTTATTATCATCAACATAAGAGAAAGGTATACAAGCTGTTTTAATCCAACGTTTCTTCACAAATGAGATAAAAATGACTAACATATTACTACTTGAATTACTAGCCATACTGTACAGGTTGCCATCAATTTAATCAATGCAACGCCCAACATTAAAACCACACTAATTCATTAATTTCACCTGCGACGGCAATGTTAGTACAGTCAGCATTAGGCTAGCAATCCTGGCACTGCACGAAAGCCTCTTTCAATGTTGCGTATAGCAGCTAGATTACAAAAGCACTACAATTTTGTCGAAAAACTCACATGATCTACGAAGTCTTCACGTCTCGTTATTGGGGTGACCAGGGCATGGTTGGAAGTGCTGCGATCATATGTCTGACTAAGGAGCTGAAGAGCTTGCTTCATGTGTGATGCCTGTATTGCGTTGATTTGCTTGCATCGGATCCATGCATTCATTGTGCACGATGACCTAAACTGATACGAGACATGCACCTAAATCTCTCATAACATAGACAGATTAAGAGATGCCCTTCTTGCTACTTAGTCCATAACTGAAGCTCAACAGTGGCAGGACAAAAACATGTGGATCTAAAGGACCGGGCAAAATTCTCCTGACCTTATATGATGGTCTACTGATGAATTTTTTCTCCTCCTCACCTATGCCAAATTTAGTGTTAGTTATAAACGTTCGGCGATTTTAAACTTCCAGATGTCAGTTTTGTCACTTATCTATTTCGGCTAGTGATAAGGTAGCACATGCCTACTTTAAAAGCTTGTTCAGACTTTCGCCTAACTCAGTTATTACGAAGCTTATACAAATTGTAGGGTCTGATTTTGATGAGATAAACCTTGACACTTCTTTTTCTGAGAGCCTTTTAGCTGTATGTTCTCCCCATTTTATTGAACAAAATTAGACGCTGCTCAAAACTACCCGAACTCATGATACGACACATACCTGTTACAAAAGTACGGTGTAGTAAATGTGCATTTTTGCCTCAAAGAGCCAATAAAAGAAGCAACAAGAATGTCTGTGTAGGTCTACACTGTACCCTGTTAATCCTTGGGAATTCAACAGCAAGTGATATAAATTACAGAAAAATGCTCAAAGCCTCAAGCCGTCAGTTGAGGTGCTGAACACTATCATCATCATCATCATCATCATCAGCCTGACTACGTCCACTGCAGGACAAAGGCCTCTCCCATGTTCCGTCAGTTAACTCGGTCTTGTGCTGGCTGCTGCCACTTTACACCCACAAACTTCTTAATCTCATCTGCGCACCTAACCTTCTGTCTCCCCCTAACTCTCGTGTCTTCTCTGGTAATCCAGTTAGTTACCCTTAACGACCAGCAATTGTCCTGTCTACGCACTACATGACCAGCCCATGTCCATTTCCTCTTCTTGATTTCAACTATGATATCCTTAACCCCGTTTTGTTCCCTGATCCACTCTGCTCTCTCTTTCTCTTAAAGTTACACCTACCATTCTTTCCAATGCTCGCTGCATCATCCTCTATTCAAGCTGAACCCTCTTTGTAAGTCTTCAGGTTTCTGCTCCATAGCTAAGTACCGGCAAGATACAGCTGTTATATACCTTCCTCTTGAGGGATAGTGGCAATCTACCTGTCATAATTTGAGAGTGCTTGCCAAATGCTCCCACCACTTCTAATTACTTCAATCTCTCGGTTCGGGGGGAGGGGGAAGAAGAAGAAGCCGAAGTGTGCGAACGCTTCCACTACGGCTCCTGCTTTTTTCAACGTTTTTGCGACGCCACTTTGTGATTTCAACGTCATATTAGTGCAACGACTTCCAGAAGACACAGGGACTCTGCCGACACAATTTGGGCGCAGTGAGTGCTTGCTTCTTGCATTTTATTTCGCCTCCGCCATCGTCGCTCGCCCACCGACAGCTAGCCCTGACGAGTGTCTTCTTTGCTCTAACGTGGCGCGTGCTTGCTCGCGCGCCCCGTAGCCGCACTGTCTCGCTGAGCGATGGAGTACCAAGTGACAGGGGAAGACATTGACCCTGAAGAAATCACGCCAGACCAAGGCTGGCAGACCGCCTCGTGTCGCCGAGCAAAAAATGAAGGCTCCAAACGTGTGCCGTCATATAGCGCTTTGAAACGCAACGAGCACAAGCCCCGCAACAGAGAAAATGTGAAGAACAAGATTATTCGAGAAAGCCGAATGCCTCACCTACCAAAGAATGACATCCGCATTATCATTAGGCCCAGAGGGGGTCTTAACATCGCTAGGGTTGGCCCAACGACAATCGCTGAAGCCATTTCGACTTCGGCAGGTATCAGCCCATCGGAACAGCAAGCAGACACGCTCTGCCCCAATATTAAACAGAATATCTTAGTAGCAAGCACGCCGAAGAGAGAAAATGCTAATCGCTACGTGCGCGTTAAAGAAATCCGCATCGCTGACAAGACCTATGAAGTTAGTGCCTACGAAGCGGCACCACATTCTACATGCAAAGGTGTCATTCGAGGGATTCCCGTGCAAGACGGTTCGGCGGACATTGATGCGAAGATTGTCAACGACCGCAATCCACTAGCTTTGGCTGCCAAGCGCATCGGAAGTACCACTGCAGTGATCGTGGCCTTCGATGGACATCGTGTGCCCAATTTTGTGCGATACGGATCGGTGCTACTTCAATGTACACTATACCGTAGACAGATAGATATTTGCTACACCTGTGGTCGGCTCGGCCATCGAGCGGACGTGTGCCCGAACCCTGGAGACGTTATCTGCAGAGGCTGCAGCGTGCCGAACCCCGAAAAGGAACACCGCTGCACACCAACATGCAAGCTTTGCGGAGGAACCCACCTCACTGCCGACAGGGAATGTAAAGAACGCTACCACATTCCATACGTGGTGCGCCGACGACGATGGGAGCGAGTACACTCGACGCGACACAACAGTTACGATGCAATGAACGAGTTCAACCCAACCACTGACGACGACCAGGCCTCGAAGCTTTTTACAGATGGTCGATCCGATGGCAGCCGATCCCGGTCCCGATCCCGGAGTCGTCCCAGGAACCGCACAATGCGTGTATCGAGGTCCCGGAGCCGCCCTCGGACCCACTCCCGCAGCGCGCGAAGTGGGACCCCAACCAGATCTATATCGCGAGGCTACTCCAGGTCTCGTTCTGGTTCACGTCACGGTTCCCGTTCAGGTTCCCGGCACGGGTCACGCTCCGGCTCCCACTCAGGTTCCGGGCCTCATGCCGGTTCCAGGCCTCACCCCAGTCTCACCGGGGTCTCGCGTCAACGATCGCCTAGCCCATCGGCACCACCATCGCCAGGCAACGTCAGCAAGAATAAGCGGGGACCTCTCACTTGGGCGGACGCCGTCCGGAGAAAAGGAAACACTACATCACAGGTAGGGTCGGGTTCACTCCCAGAGCATGATACACACAACACCTCTGAGATAGCGATCTTAAAGCACGAAAATGCGATGATGAAAGAAACAATACGCAAACTCACAGTCGCAATTGCCGAACTAAAAACTGACAGAAACGCACGCGCTGCTATGCCCCCAACCGACAACGACGACAATGCAGTCACTCCGTTGCAGCCGCAACCCGTAGGCGCTGGTAACGACGACGGCGAGAGCGCACCCAAGAAACGCGCGGTCGCCCACGACCAGCCAGCTTTAAAGGAAGAGTTAGACGACATTAAGAGCACGCTATCGGCGATTAAGGAAAGCCTTCGCTTTCTTGGCGAAAGCATGGCTCTCGTGCAGTCTACTCTCGCGGTACACGGTAATCGTTTGGGCCAAGTGGAGCAATATCTTGATCACGTCGTCGCCCCTGCCGTTGCCGCGGATAAGCCGTTGTCGCAACGTACAGCCGTGCCCAGTCCACCGCATCACGCGGCCCTTATGCACCCGCCGGGTGCTCAGGCCAACTCCTAAATGCTTCAAGATGGCCAGGCCAATTGACGAGTTGCGAATCTGGCAATGGAACTGCAGGAGCTTCACCCACAAGAAAGCTTTCCTGCAGCAATACCTCCGTAGCCACGAAGCCAAACCTCACATCATGCTATTACAAGAGACTGTAGTACCAACCGCCACGTTTTCCGGATACCAGTGGTTGCCCGGCCCCTCGGGAGGACGCGGTATCGCCACCTTGGTCGCTAACAAGATTACCTGCACAGCGCACAGTCTCAATGTGCCCGAAATTGAGCACGTTATGGTCGAAATTCTCCCTGGAAACATATCACAACAAAGCGTATACATGCTCAATGTATACAGTAGTCCCAGCCACCATAGACAAAGATTCACACGCTTGTTCCAGAAAGCTGTCCGCCTCGCGGGGCCTAACCCGCTAGTGATTGCAGGCGATTTTAACGCTGCGCATAGCGCCTGGGGCTACACGTACGACACACCCAAAGGTAACGAGCTTTGGAAAAGTGCGAATGACATGGGCCTTATTCTCATTACGGACAAGGCCTTCCCCACTCGCACTGGTACGTCCACGCAAAGAGATACTACGCCGGATCTATGCTTCGTCAAGAATATCTCCGACGCCCACTGGTCCAACCTCGCGGTAGATCTCGGTAGTGACCACTTCATATTGGCTGTACACCTCCCCACAGTAAGCAGGAAGACCAAGTCGTACACGTGGGTCGACTGGGACCTCCTTCGTAAGACCCGCGCAGAACGACCTCCTCCCGATACCCCACCGAGCCTCGAGACGTGGACGGCCCAGCTCAAAGCTGATGTAAACAAGGCAACGAAAACTATCAGCACAGACCTTCCAACCGAAAGGATGGACAGTCGTCTCGCCCACCTACTAGAGGCCAAACAGTCTCTATTGGCCCGGTGGAAGGGCCAGCGCCTTAATCGGAGGTTACGCAAACGCATATCTCAGCTGAACAAGACCATGATGGATCACTGCCGCATCCTTTCAAAACAGCAGTGGGACGAAATTTGTAATTCGATTGATGGTCAGGTTCGAAATGGCAAAACGTGGAACTTACTCAAACACCTCCTCAATGAAACCAACACCCGCACAAATCAGCGTCATTCGATCGTGAAGATACTTCATCAGGCTAAACGAACAGTGTCACCGGAAGATGTTGTCAAGAACCTCGTGGAAAAATATCTCCCGCTCCCCACGGGCCCTGTGACCCCTCACCCTGATTACTCTGGCAGCGACAACACTAACTTAGACGCCGAGTTCTCTATTGAAGATGTGCGCCGAGCTCTCCATGAGCTCAATGGCCGCTCAGCCCCTGGCCCCGATGGCATCACCAACAAGCTCCTACGCAACCTGGACGATTCTTCCGTCACTTACCTCACTGACACTATCAACGAGATATGGAAAAAGGGTGAGATACCCGATGCTTGGAAACTAGCTCACACGGTTCTCATACCCAAACCGGGAAAGGCGCCGAGCCTAGATAACCTACGCCCCATATCTCTCACGTCGTGCGTGGGCAAAGTGGCTGAGCACGTCGTCCTCAACAGGGTTGGTCGATACCTCGAAGATAACGACTACATCCCGCACCACATGATTGGCTTCCGACCAGGGTTATCCACTCAAGACGCCATGTTACTCCTAAAGCATCAAATTCTAGATGGCGGAAACACTCGGGACACTCGTGCAATACTCGGTCTCGATTTAGAAAAGGCCTTCGATACCATAACGCACTCGTCAATCTTGAAAGCGATCGCAGCCCTCGGCCTAGGTCATCGATTTTACTACTTTATCCGCTCTTTTCTCACTCGGCGCAGAGCCGTCCTCCGCGTAGGAGACCTAGTGTCGGAAGAAGTGGAGCTCGGACAGCGGGGCACTCCTCAGGGATCCGTCCTCTCACCCACGCTCTTCAACCTCGTGATGATCGGGCTTTCCGAACGACTTTCAAAAATAGACGGGCTAAATCACACTATCTATGCGGATGATGTAACCATATGGTGCTCCACAGGGTCGGATGGCTTCATTGAGTCCGCCCTGCAAGAGGCTATCGACACCACCGAGTCTTACCTCGACCACACCGGTCTCAGGTGCTCACCTGCGAAGTCGGAGCTGTTGATATATTTGCCCAAACGCCGGGGTGCCAAGCCCAAAGGGTGGAAACCTCCGGCGGAACGCAATATCACCCTCCACACCAGAGATGGTCGTACTATACCCAGGGTAGACACCATCAAGGTCCTCGGCATGATCATCGAGTCCCGCGGAACCAACACCCAAACAGTACACAAGCTCAGGACTAAGACTGAGAATGCCATACGACTCGTACGTAGAGTAGCCAACAGGCACCATGGCCTCAAAGAAGACAACCTGCTGCGTCTCGTACACGCGTTTGTTTTGTGCCATTTTACCTACGTTGCCGCTATACACAAGTGGCTACGTGCTGAGCGCGATCAACTCAATGCGCTTATTCGCAAGGTGGTCAAACGAGCCCTTGGCCTCCCTATCACCACTCCAACGTACAAACTCCTCGAGCTTGGCGTACATAACACGCTAGAAGAGATCGCCGAAGCTCAGGAACGTGTGCAATTGACCCGACTCACTACCACCAAGGCGGGCCGCCATATTCTGCGCGAGCTCGGCTTCTTCTCCTCGAGGGCCAGGGACCCCCCAGAGTTGACTCTAATTCCCCGTGAAATCCGCGACCTTATTACGATCGCTCCCATACCACGAAATGTACACCCCGAATACAACAGAGGCAGGCGCCTTGCGCGGGCGACCGCCATTCTCAAGCGCATAGACATGGAAGCGGACAACGTCTCGTTCGTGGACGCCGCTGCCTATCGCAACAACCAAGCCTTCGCCGCGGTCGCGGTATCATCCGCGCAGCAGACTCTTAACTCAGCCACAATCCTCACCCGAAACCCCGAAGTAGCGGAGCAAGTAGCTATAGCTATAGCTATGCTCGACAGCAAACGGGAATTCATCTACAGCGACTCCAGGCCGGCCATCAAAGCCTTCGAACGCGGAGTCATCTCCGACCAGGCGTTACGTATCCTGCGCAATGCGGACCCGAGTGCCCTGAAGCACCACACTGTCATCTGGTTCCCCGCCCATCTCGGCCAGGTGCCGGGTGCCCTATCCAACCTCAACGAGATCGCCCATGATGCAGCGCGCGCACTTACCGACCGCACTGCCACAGGGCAACCTCATCTTGCTGGGTTGGATACCAATCGGGATGCACCAATTACGTACAATGAAATTACAAAGCACTTTTACTTGGAACGCCGCATTTTTCCACCCCCACATCCGAAACTTAACCGACCGCAGGCATTAACCCTACGCCTATTACAGACACACACGTACCCAAACCTTGCCACGCTTCACGTTTATTATCCCGATGCATACCCCAGCGACACATGCCCATCATGTGGACACACAGCGACACTCGAACACATGCTCTGGGAGTGTAGAACAACTCCTCCCGACTCTACCTCAAGCAAGTGGGAGAGGTCCCTCAGGAGCTCACTTCTCGCCGACCAGCGATGGGCCGTCCAGCAGGCCCACGAAGCGGCCGCCAGGTACTCCCTGTCGGTCCGTACGTGGGAGACGCCCGCTACGCGCTAAGCGCGTCCTGCAGGACCGAAATAAAGTTTTTTCATTCCATTCATTCCTCAACTGAAAAGTGAAAGCTGCATATATCGCCCCCCCCCCAAACGGAAATTAGACCGATGTACAGGATATTACTGTATACAGCTTCCAAATAAATAATTGTTTTCGATGCCAATTGCGGTTAACAAGTTGTTGTTTGGGCGGTGACTGACGATAATATAAATTACACCCGAAGCAGTATTTAGGTTGGGATTCGGGGTTATATTCTTACGGTGAATCTTCGTTACCCGAAGAAGGGTTGGCAAACAAGGATTATCATTATGTCAATACATACAATTCAATTCGATGTTTATTTGGCTTTAAAAGAAAAAAAGAAGAGTCGTCATAAATAGGTATTCTCGTATGAGCAGCTTGACGAGGTGACAGCCCCCTTAGAATGTCAGCAACAATGATGAGAACAAGTGCCTAGACAAGAATCACAGGAACAAACCTAACCATAGGGGCGTCCATGTATACATGCATGGCTGCTGCCGAGCACAAGGAGAACCTACATACAGCTCATGTGCTACAAGTATTTACGCACTGTATAGTCACACAAGATATGCGCCTATGTGTCATCAGTCACAAAAACCAAACAAAAACAACCAAAACAAACAAACAAACAAACAAACAAACAAACAAACAAGAAACAGACAAACAAACAAAAAACAAAACAAAACAGACAAACAAACAAACAGACAAACAAACAAAACAGACAAACAAAACAAACAGACCAAACAAACAACAGACAAAACAGAAACAGACAAGGAAAACAGACAAGAAAACATAACGACAGACATGACAGACAGACAGACAGACAGGACAGAACAGACAGACAGACAGGGACAGACAGCAGAAGACAGGACAGACAGACAGACAGACAGATAGATAGATAGATAGCTCTATAGTAGATAGATGATAGATAGATATAAGATAGCTGATAGCTAGTAGATAGATAGATAGATAGATAGATAGATAGATAGATAGATAGATAGATAGATAGATAGATAGATAGATAGATAGATAGATAGATAGTAATCAAGCGCGTTTGTTTCGCACTGAAAGAAAAGCAATGGATTCGAATAATATCTAGTCTACTAGTGTATATAGAGCGACCAGCTACACCGAAAAGGGCCTAATGCAATATTGGCAAAAAGCTGGATGTATTACAAGACATGTGTAACTTATTGAAAGCTGTCTGCACTGTACTATAGGAGAGCTATACGATGGCGTTCCTAAATGAGCGGCACAGATGAAGTAATGTCTTGTAATTTGAGGAAGTGCCGAACGACATGCTATGTCACATACTGTCATTTCCCGTTGTAATGCACAAGAAGAGCGCTTAACAAAAGTATGTGTGATCACTGATATCTTACTGATATGAGAAATGTACGAGCAGTTGAACTTCAAACAAGTGTTCGACGACTTAGAGTGCGGTGTTTTCTACTATAGGAGGACTCTTAGCAGTCCTGTGGTTTACTTACGCTTGTGTTTAGACAAAAAAAAAAGGTCAACGATTCATAATACGTGGTACTCTGCTAAAATAACGAGGGGGGATTAGAAAAAGTGGGTGACGATTTAGAGTACTTGGTACTCTGCTATGGGAGAGCTTGAAGCCGTAGCGTGGGCCGTCATAGGATAGTGAACTTTCAGGGATGTGTCGAACCAATGACATAGAGAAATAAAAGGTGAAGAGCGGACACTCCCGTAGACCCCAGCGGCCCAATCGATTCTAGCACACCTGGTGGTTGGTGAGAGCAAGTGGCGTGCACTTCCTGTTTCGGTTTCACTGGCGCAAATTTTGAATTTTTATTTTTTTATTTTTATTTCGATTAAGTTATTATAAAGAGAGATGCAGGTAGTGATAATTCACTACGATTTTATTCATCGCGCTTGTTCTTGTTCTTTTGTTCACTTGTTCTTTTGGAACAAGTGATCAATGTATATATCAGTCAAAGAGACAGAGTATCCGCAATGTTTTATTCAAAGGCAAGGTAGAGTGCGAGAATATAAAAAGCACAATATGACAGAGGTAGACAACAAATGCATCTCGCCTTACAAAAAAATTGTAACAAATATTGTAACAAATACAGAGAGAACACAGACAACGCACACATTGCTAGAGTTGGCAGAAGCCGAGAAGCTGGTGAAGTATGACACACCGGGCCCGTGGGTAAGTAAGGATCTATGGCAAAAACACAGCGCACAATGCTGAAGAAGAAGGAAGAAGTGACATATACACAGCAATGAAGTCGCGAATCACGCCTGGGGTTAACCAAAATAATGCATAGAAAAAAAGAGTGCACAGAAACCACACGACACAATATAGCAGAAAGGCAAAGCTGCAGTGTGCTGGCTGTGCTTAAGAACAGCTAGCCCAAAATGAAAAAAAAAGCAGACTTGATGCCTGCTTGTCCTCAGAAAGGTAGGGCTTTGCAGCTTGCTCACTACGTGAAAGACAAACTTTATGCTAAACACTGGCAGGTCTTGTGGCTCTTCTTATCATCAAAACTTAAGATCCCAAGTGATTTGCGTCTGGGTGTTGCTGTGACGCTTGCGAGCTAAAATAGATTGTAGTCATCACTCGTCCAGAATTGTGGACCTTAATTGTTGTTACGAGAGCGGTATTACAGGGCTAATAAACAGCAGAAGGAAACCACTTTGGCTCATTATTTTTCACAAAGGCTCTACATCGTACGTTATCACTCACAAGCTATATAAAAATAAATGGCAGCGTCCGCAGCCCCGTCAAACGCTACAAGTTTGGGTATTCTTTTGAAAATTTTGGTGGGTGAGATGAGGAGGTTGATGAGAAGCTAAAATACAAAAAGCGTGATAACGTGAACTGTGCCCACTTCATACTGTGTTCCTTACCCGCTCGAAGACATTTCAACAAGCGGTTTTGTTATCGATATATTACTTGAGCTGGAGAGATAAAGCATACACAGTGACCAAGCGACCCACAGTAAAGTGTACAGTTCGCCCGCATTTGCTACAAAAATACAGACAGGATACCCAACACTCTTTTTAAGGTTATGCAAATCACTTCGAGCGAATACACAGTGTCCCTACTCCTCATAGCGGGTAACCAAAACAATGTATGCAACGAATGAGTGGTTAGTTTGGTGAGGCTGTCTCCGCAGTCTTTTGATAGTTTTCCGCTGTGCTGCTACTTTGGCTTGCAGATGTTTAATGGTTTGCTTGTACTTCATTGATGGAGACATTGTCGCTGGCACACAGGAACGCACTGCAATAAACAAAAAAATGGATGTAAAAGCGAAGAACAACTAATCCCATACGAGCACTTTCCTCGCTCTTTCAGACCCAAGGTGCACAACTTTCTGTGGTGCAAAGTTTTCGATTCCACTACCTAAAAACAAACCATTCACAATGTTGACAATGCACAAAAAAAATGAAAATCACTGAGAGCCCACCCTTACATTTTGTAAGTGCACACGTAGTGTCCTTTTGAGGATAGTTTCCTCAGAATGTCCTAAACATAAAATAGCACATTAAAAACAGCTGCAATAAAAGCATAGTCACCATTTTCTCTAGGGCACTCAGACGTGGAGCTGTTGGCGGAGACATCTTCTGGAGGGTCTTGTGAAGCTTGTTCGGTGCCTTAGACAGTGCTGTCGGAACAATCTTGCGAGCGGCCTGCGGAACCAACAAACCCCTTTGAATGGTTAGCTAATCGATGCACAATACAAAACCAGTGATACATCTCTGACCCATAAAATTCTGACTTACAAAGATAGACGTCAAGACCACGTACAAAGATCTTCAGAAGTTTCCAGGCCACTATCCCTTGTAATGCAATGTATCGCGGCCTGGGAACTTTAGAACACCATCGTGCGTACGCAGTATCAGCACAGTACATTGGGAAGAAAAATCGTAGTCGAAATTTGTGCGGTAAAATTATATTGGAAACGTCAAAAAATTTGTGGGCAGCTTGCACTAGTGGCACAAGGCTAGCAAAGAAACGAAGATGATGGCCACTTGGCTAGTCCAGGTTTGCCTCCGGCACACCAAGAATTATTCGTGTTGCGAGCCTTCGGGAAACGTGTCGTGAAGCATGCGAGGCCCAGCGAACGCTTCTCAATATTTTGCACCGAGCCACCGAGCCTATGACCTAGCTGCCCAGCTATGCTCAGCCTACAGACGCTCGCGTCCGCGGCAGACGCAGCACGCGTCGCCTCGGCTTGACGCCGTGCCGCCTTTGCTATACTGCATACGTTGCACAATGTTCCCGTCTAGCCGCCGCATAGAGCCACAAACTTTCTTTTTAGCGAACCTCCCAGTCCTTACAAGCTTCAGAAAAAGGTTACAACTGCGTGAATGAGACGCCACGTAAGAAACAAACTCGCACACACGAAGCGCAACGTGTGTGTGTGCATCTTTCTATGTTTGTTGCATGGTGTCTTATTCGCACAGGTGTAACCGTTTTCTGAAAAAAAAATGACCGAACAAGACCAACAACATGTCATTCAACAAGCTTCGCTTGAAAACGTGCCTCACCTGTTATCTCACGCACGAAAACACCGACGCAGCCGACGTTGTCGAAAGCGACGAAAGCTTCTCGCTGCCAGTCATGCATGGGCTTGTCGCTGGGTGGATGGTGTTTATGACAGTACGGCTGAAGAAAAATAATCACGTAAGGTGTGTTGAATAAATTGTTTTTATGTATAAAGAACATACCTAATTCGGGCGTATAATTATTATTTTGTGAAAACAATTTTGTTTCATTGATTATAACTGTTTTTTTTTGCGCTTGCGCCCTCTGACGTTTGATGAGAGCACTAGCTGGTTACGTAATCGTGACGCACTTCCTGAGGCCAGGTTTCGCGGAGTGTCCTCTCTTGTCTTCTTCTTTCTCTATGCCAATGATACATATGTTTCCACGTAGACATCTCAAATTTCGGCAACAGAAGTGGTCCAAGTTCTCTCTATGATTTGTTTGTGAACTTTTTGTACAGAGAAATAATATGCATCAACCTACATAACTTTGAGACGACATTACCCACGAACCACTAAACTATATAGTGAGTTTTAAAATATAATGTGGCAGAGCTGCTTTCAGCCTAATTATGACACCAATAAGCTTCTCTTATGTAACTCTCCTTCCCACGAAAGAATTCGAAACGTGCAAGCGTAGCGAAGATCCCCTTCGAACGCTGAAGAACGCTAGATAAAGACAAGGAGGTTTGATACAGACGACAGTGGCAATGGCTTCATTTGAGCATGTTTTTGCATATTTAGGGCATTCCTAAAAAGCACAAACAAAAAAATTGCAGCATATCCACAGAGTGAATGATGGAGGGAGGGGCTAAGCATTCGTCCGTCAATTCGTTCTTGCTTTCGTCCGTCCATGCGTCTGTTTGTGTGACCGTCCATGCATCCATCCGCCCGCCCGTGCGTGCGTCTGTTCATGCGTCCGTCCCTGCGTTCGTCCATGCATCCACCCCTGCGTCAGTTCATGCGTCCATCCTTGCATCTGTGTGTGTGTCCATTCGTCCATCTATTCAACACTCCAAGTACCACCATCTCGCATCTTTTCATCATATATTATTCCCCTTATAGAAGCACCGCCATTTGGTGGAAATTCCAAGGACTAAACTAGGGCTGCCACACGCACACTTTCTTAAGGCTTGCGCCTCGGGTCTACTTCCCACCTTTAACCACCTCGAGTTCTTGGTATATACTAGTTCACTGTATTCATGGCACTGTGGCCCAACGCTCGCTAAACCTTTCTGAAATCAAGGAGGTTACGCCCAGCGAGTATAACGTTGCAACCTTTTCCTGTCAGATAGTGCTCAATGTACATGCCAATGGCTGCTAATGCGAAATAAGAGACAGGAGAATTCGGCTTTCACTTTCTTACGGCTTGCGCTTCGTATCTATTTCCCACCTTTAACCACCTCGAGTTCATTGTATATACTAGTTCATTCATGGCACTGCGGCTCAACGCTCTCTAAACCTTTCTAAAGCTAAGGAGGTTACACCCAGCGAGTATAACGTAGCAATCCTTTCTTGTCAGATAGTGCTCAATGTACATGCCAATGGCTGCTAATGGTGATCGCAGCCTGCGCGTTAACTAAAAGCCGTATGCGCCTGTCTCTCATTCCCCATTAGCAGCCATTGACATGTACATTGAGCACTATTTTTTATTGCTCAACAACGCGCAGAAGAAGTCTCTCACCGGCACCACCTTGGAGCTCAAAATGTTATACCTGTTACATGGTACGGGAGACGAACGGGTGCCGCTATAAGGAGCTTCGACCCCTAAAAGATGAAAGAAGCACGTATGGCAGGACTGGCGAAGAACGTTTGTCGAGCGTTTATATAAACATGATGCATGAAGCATATATAATCGTTTATGTGCTATGCACGAAGTACATATAAACCAAGCAAAGCGAACCCTCGACACCTCATGTGCTTAGACGTCAGATTATGAAATCAGGACATTCAAGATTGCATTCTCTCATCAAGACTTGCCGGTTGTTCTTATATGTGGGCTTTAACGTCCCAAAACAACCATATTATTATGAGAGACGCCGTAGTAAAGCGCTCCGGAAATTTCGACCACGTGGACTTCTTTAACGTGCACCCAAATCTGAACACTCGGACCTACAACATATCCGCCTCCATCGGAAATGGAGCCGCCGCAGCCGGGATTCGATTCCGCGACCTGCGGGTCAACAGCCGAGTACCTTAGCCACTAGATCACTGCGGCGGGGCTATGCCGCTTCTTCTATGAACGGAGATGTTTAAATAAGGACTATCGGTGTTCGTATGGTGTCTGCAGTCGTCGCGCAGAGTGGCAGAGCGTACGGTTGGTGACTGAAGTTTTTCCACTGAATCACGTGGCTTCGTGGTGTGGCGAGAGAGAGACTCATCCGCAACGCGGAAGGTGAGGGGTGCCATTGGGACCGTCGTACGCTCGCTCGGATGAGTAGAAGGTGTCGACGCAAAGACGCCACACCAAACTTATTTGGCGAGGTGGCAATGCTCTGTACAGCAGCATTCAAAACAATTACAGCATATCCACGAAGTGAATGATGAAGAGTGGGCGAAGCTCCGGGGGATCATTAATCCCCGTATATTGCCCACTCGATGTGGCGAATTACGCCATATCGAGTTAAGTCATATCAAGTGGAGCTGTGATGAAGGAGCTTGCTCTGTCTGTCTGTCTGTCTGTCTGTCTGTATGTATGTATGTATGTATGTATGTATGTATGTATGTATGTATGTATGTATGTATGTATGTATGTATGTATGTATGTATGTATGTATGTATGTATGTATGTATGTATGTATGTATGTATGTATGTATGTATGTATGTACGTACGTATGTATGTATGCATGCATGCATGCATGCATGCATGTACGTATGTATGTATGTATGTATGTATGTCCACTTAAGCTCAACCGGCACTACACTAGAACATGCGTCTCCAATGCGACAGAGGGGATGGATGGATGTGGATGGATGTATACGGCTGTGCCCTATAGATCTGGTGGTGGCTCATGCCACCTATCCATAAGTGGATGGATGGATGGATGGATATGGCTGTACCCTTTAGATCGGGCGGTAGCTAGCGCCACCAAGCCGTAATATATAATGAACCAAAACTATATTTATTTTTTTTCCTTAAAAAAGAGTTTGAGGATTCGTACTTTGCAGTGAAGAGTTTATTTTCACTCGCGCCTTGACTTTAGCCACCAATCAGACAACCTCCTTCTAGTGAAGTCTACCCGCTTAAAGTTTATTTTGCCCTCCCGGTCCCTAAACCCCAGTGCTTTGAAAAACTCTGCGCCATCATCCTGAACTATAGGGTGAAGCCCTTTACAGAACATTATCAAGTGTTCGGCAGTTTCTTCTTCCTCTCCACACGCACTGCATACTGTGTCTACCCCTTCGTATTTGGCCCCGATATGTCTTGGTTCGCAGTACTCCCGTCTAGCCTCAAACAGTAGAGAACTACCCCGAGTATTATCATAGATCCTTTCCTTGGCAATTTCCTGCTTAAACGTTCGATAGACCTCTAGTGCGGACTTCTTAATCATGCCCATTCTCCACATGTCAGTCTCCGTTTCCTTCACTTTCTTCTTAACCGATAGTTCTTTTTGGTTTGGCCACCTGCTGTTTTCTAAGTATTTACCAGTCAACTTCCTGGTTCGCTTCCTCCATTTTGTATCGACATTCTTCATGTACAAGTAGCTGAAAACCTTCCTAGCCCAACGCTCTTCCCCCATTTCTCTCAATCGCTTCTCAAATTTTATCTTGCTGCTAGCTTCCCTGCCCTCAAATGATGTCCATCCCATATCACCTTGTACTCCCTGATTTGGTGTAATCCCGTGAGCTCCTAAAGCAAGCCTACCTATTCCACGTTGCTTAATTTCTAATCTTGCTTGAACTTCTGATCTCATGCACAAGACCGCATTGCCGAACGTCAGCCCAGGAACCATGACCCCTTTCCATATTCCTCTCACAACATCATACCTATTGTAATTCCACAGTTCCCTATTTTTCATGACTGCTGCATTCCTGTTACCCTTAGTCGTCACGTATATTTCGTGTTCTCTCACATACTCGGTCCCATTGCTTATCCATACGCCCAGATATTTGTATTTATCTGTTATCTCTAGCGTGACCTCCTGTATTCTAAGCTCACTACCTTCGTTGTCATTGAAAATCATGACTGCTGATTTTTCCTTACTGAAGCTGAAATCTAACCTATCTCCCTCATTACCGCAGATGTCCATCAATCTCTGCAAATCTTCCTTGTTGTTGGCCATTAGCACTATATCATCTGCGTACATTAATGCTGGTAGTGCCTGATCAATAACTTTTCCTTGCTTGACTAAAGAGAGGTTGAAGCCCAGTCCACTTCCCTCTAATTTTGCCTCTAATCCTTGTAGGTACATCATGAATAATAAGGGTGACAGGGGGCACCCCTGCCTAAGCCCCCGTTTTACCTCTGTAGGCTTCGATACCTGTTTTTCCCACTTTATAACTACCTTGTTACCTTTATAGATACCCTTTAAAAGATTAGTGACTACATGTTCCACGCCTAGTATGTCCAGTATTCCCCACAATTCCTCTTGAACAACGCTATCGTACGCTCCCTTGATATCCAAAAATGCTAGCCACAGGGGCCTGTGTTCCTTTTCTGCTATTTCGATGCACTGCGTCAGTGAGAACAGACTGTCTTCCAACCTCCTGTGTTTCCGAAATCCATTCTGCAGTTCCCCCAGCACCCCCTCATCCTCTATCCACGCCTGCAGTCTTTCCTTTATAATCTGCATCACCAGCCTGTAGACCACTGATGTCACTGTTATAGGACGGTAGTTGTTTATGTCAGCTTT
>NW_023609683.1:0-17507 GCF_013339725.1 Rhipicephalus microplus | reverse complement strand
GTTTGCATGTTCTTTCCTCTTTTTACGCAGTCTGCTGAAATATTTATGTAGTATCGGTAACGCATGCCTGAACTGAGTCCTCTAGTTCATCGTCTTTATCAAAAATGTAAAAACCCCGGAAGTGTGACGTCAAAAAAAGAAGCCACTGATGCTCGCTGCAAAACGGCTGAAATACAACGAAAATGGTTTTTGTAGTTTTTGCCGGCAGTCAAACTCCGAACCCGAAGAATAGATTAGCAGCTCTCAAAAGAAAGGCGGCGAAACGCTTTTTGGTATGCCGGCTGCATGTTTGCAGCAGCGCACAACATGGAAAGCGAATGTTCAAGACACGCCACGCCAACTCCGTTTTGTATAGAACCACATGCAGGCTACTGAATAGAACCACGATCAACTATGCCGCGAAGACGAATACTTTCAGCGTAAAAGCAGTGAAGGCCTCGTTCAGTTGATTAGAAACAACTACCAAAGACAACGTTGGCACAGACTAGAACACGAAGAACGAGAACAGGACGACGCGCTGCTCCCGTCCTTTTTATCATTGCCCGTGTTTCAGCTTGAAGTTCTTTTCCTCTTATGTGATTCTTGAAGAGAAAAGACGCGAAAAGTGAGCCCCGTAACTGTCTGCATCAAATTGCGACACCTCAACAGTAGCTCACAAGGGATGGAGGTTAGGAGGGATTAAAATGATAGGATTAAAAGGTATATATACAGAAAAGAAGGAGAGAGCGAGGCGCAGGGACAGCGAGCGATGGAAGTAAAAAGATAGGAAAGATGGACGGGGTCGCAGGAGTTCGAAGACGGGGCACCACATGGTGCTCTTGTCGGCGTCAGGAGATGGCTTAGGGGAAGCCCAGTCGGCCATGACCAGCGCTGTCGTCGGAGATGACGGGGGCACAACCAGTCGGCACGAAATCCAGCGAGCGAGTCTCCCTTTTCTTCAATGAATATGCGCTAAGAATGCGCACTAACAATCTAGCTACACGTACTGATAGTTACAAAAGTTCAAGAAATCTTCACGAGTGTCAGCAACACCTTCGAGAGTTTTACGAAACCCGTCGCGTACGTTTGCCCCATCACGTATACTGTCACTCACTCTGTTACAAATACGGTCAAGCACTAAATTATACACAGGCTGATAGGTCGTTCTCTGTACAAGTTGCATAGCTCTTCACTGAGAAGAACGCCCGAATTACCTAAAAGCCAGTCTTTTAACATAAAAAAATGCGTTGAACCATGAACCAATATATTAGTAAAGAGAACTACGAAATCATTAGTTGGAGCGCTAAGAAATACTTAGCATGTCAAGTTACTATAGTTTACTACAAAGCTTATTTATTCATAGTTCCTATATATTCTGCTTATTTTGTTTTGTATACTATTTATGTTAAATTTAGTATATATGTGTCCATTGAGACCCGGTGATGAATAATTGTAGTTTTGAACACTTTGATACGTCTTTTTCTTGTATTTCTGGTGTTTAGACTGGCTACACGTGAAGCGTTTCAGAAATGCTTCTGATCAATAAATGACCATTTTACACAGGCCCCATGATAAGCTGCAAATACCCTGCGAATATTCGGTGAACTTTTGTGCGTCTGATTCTGTTCTGAACTGCAAAAAATTTTGCCACATTATCTTGAACGTCCACCGAAATGTGGTATACACGTGCATATATGGATCTCCTCATCACAAAAATGCCCAATCACCACCATCATCATCATCTTCTTCTTCATTTTCATCATCATCATCGGCCTGACTACGCCCACTGCAGGGCAAAGGCTTCTTCCACGATTCACCAATCAACGCGGTCTTCAGCTCTCTGCTGCCCTGTTATACCTGCGAAGTTTTCATTCTCATTCCCGGCCCTTGTTCCTTTCTTCTTCTTGATTTCGACTATGATATACGTAACCCCGGTTTGTTTCCTGACCCACTCTGCTCACTTCTTGTCTCTTAAAATTACACCTATCATTTTTTTTCCACCGCTCGCTGCGTCATACTCAGTTTAAGCTGGACCCTTTTTGTAAGCAACCAAAAACATCCAAATAGCAGACAGTCAAACTTGTAAGCAGCAGCGAATCTCGAGATGCAGATTGCAATAACGAAGAGGGCGCTATATTGAAACAACAAACTTAACCTTATAAGATGTACATTTTGGAAGAAGACCGATTATTTCTTTTATCACCACAGCCACTTCGTGAAACAGAAGGCTCTTTCTAGGAATAAGCCTTGCCTCTACACAAAGTATTTTAGGCACCGCATACCCTGACGCGCTCATTAGTCATCGTTCTATTACGGCCTAAATTGGCAACATGTAGGATCCTCTGTAATCAAACGAGTACGCATTATCGCGGGGAAACGTCATCGCGTTCCGCTTACGCTCGTCCTGCAACACTCCTCATCTGCCGCATGATCGAGCGTGTTCATTTGTCCGCCTGACGGGGCTGGTCATCTGCTCTCCCACGCAAACACTCTCTGCCTTTGCGGCGCGCTGCCCTGTTCTGGGAAATTTATGCACTATTCCTTGCTTCGAACGTTAGCCTTTAACAAGGCTTGTTAGTTCGTCAATGACTTCGTCATGTACAGTGATAACGCTTACATCGCGAATATTATACATAGCGAATGTGGAACCCTCGCGAGGTCATGTGCAGTCTAAATACGAAAGCGTTCAAGCCCCAGCTCCACTTCATTGGAAAAGCACAGGAAGAAACGTAGCAGAAAAAAATCAAAGCATATCCACGGGGTGAATGATGACGAGTGGGCGAAGCTCCGGAGAGGATCATCGGCAAAACCACGAATCTTCCGTGTGTAATTTTCCCAGTCGATCATCGTGTATAGACATCATGAGAAACACTGTATGTATATATATATAGAAAGCAACGTTTATTTGTTCTTTGATACGATAGATGTCTTTCGATGTCCTTTCATTATGACGGATTTATGGTCCGTGAAATGAAGGATGAGCGGCTTCAGTATAGATATGTTTCAGTGGAAAATTTGAAAATACCTGGTCAATGCATGTTCCTCGGATCGTGGTTGGTTTCATATGGTCATACGACATACATCCATGCGTCCATCCATGCGTCCATTTATCTGTCCATGCGTCCGTCCGTGAGTCCATCCATTCGTCTGTCTTTTCGTTCATGCGTCGATCCATCCATACGTCCATGCGTCCATCCATCCGGCTGCCAGTCTGCTAGTCTTTCTGTCCGTTCGTTCACGCGTCCGTTCGTTCGTCCATCTAGTGAACACCACCGTCTCCCATCTCACATCCCCTGTGGCACATACCCGCTATAGAGCAGGTATGTGCTACCTGTGGCTACGTACATCACCAACAACAAACCCCATGGGATGTACAGACCAGTGCCCTAAGGAGCTTCATCCCTAAAAAATTCACAGCATATCCACCGAGTGAATGATGCTGAGTGGAGCGAAAACGTTCGTCCGTTCATCCGTGCGTTCGTACGTGCGTCCGTCCGTGCTTCCATTCATTCGTCCATCCATTCATGCGTCATTCTGTCCGACCATCTGTCTGTCTGAGAGTCGGTCGGTCTTTTTGTCTGCCTGTCTGTCTGTGTTTGCCTGTCTGATTGATTGTACGTCAGCCTGTCTGTCTCTCTGGCGATAAGCACGAGCTGCCGCGGCCCTCCACGCCCACCGATCCACTTCGTCCATGCTTCACCAACGATCCGACACGATCCAGAAGACAGAGAAGACGGCGACGATCCAGAAGACAGAGAAATCCACTCCTTCCCCGCGCACCCAGGCACAGTGCACGCAGCAGCCATTCGGAGAGAGGCTGTAATGTGCCAACTAGAATAGCCTCGCACAACTGCAGTTTGTATGTTCTTCTATGAGACAGCGCCACCTATTATACTGCTGGGAAGATACCGCCGGTTACGCCTGATGCGGGACAAAGTTATACTAAGGAGCTTCGCTCCTAAATCATGACAAATCTTACGGAGAAACAAATATGCGAGCTTAGCTGACCGACCATGTAAATTGGTAATGACATACCTTGTAGGTCATGGCAAAATTATTGGTAGCATCACGTTATTTGTATAACTCTATATTATAAATATTCACAATAACGCTGGCAATAAACATCTCTAAAGTGGTTTGATTTCGTTGTCTGAGTAGTCAAGCGTAACACAATTTGGGAAGGTCAAAGTTTTAGGCCTCTGCTTCTGAATCACTTGGTAGATACATAAATTGAAAAATTATCTCACCACGCGTGCTTTTTTTGAATTGCGCATTCTGGCATACGTCATCATGAAGAAATCCCGAGGTGTGAACTATAAACAGCGTGGCTTTAAAACGACAAAATACTTCGTGGAAACAGGCGACCTCCAGGTGTTGTTTTCGGATTCCCCAAGAGCAATCGCAGTAGCGGACACCTTGTAAATACACAAACGAACAAACCCGCTTTTTGAATACTACCATGCGATGCTTTTGGCATTAGGCAGCAACAAAGGTTTAACGTTCGAAAAAGTTTTTAAAACTTTCTCTTCAGCCGGCCGAATTTGAACTTTGGTCTACGAGATGTCAACGATCTCGCGGTGCGGGCATTCAACCGTTTAGGTTACAGCTAAAAATGTGCGCGGATTAATACAACGCAGAGGAACTCGCCTTTGTGATTGGTTGAGGTAGATAGAAGGTGGACGCTCTACTGACCATGAAGGAATTTTAAGGCGTGATGAGTTTCAACAGTGCTTGATGGCCGTAGTAATTGTTTTCCATATTTTTTGTGTATTTTAATACATTTACCTTGTCCTCCAAGTGTTAAGTTCAACAGGAAATACAAAAAAAACTGCGTGGCTCAGTAATAGAATACTTGGCTTGCGCAAAGGGTACCCGGGTTTCAATCCTATTGTGCTCTTGGTGTTTTTTATTTACTGACGGTTTATTTTTCTAATTTCGTGCGATAATGGTTACGGACACTGGCGGTGGTGGTGGTGGCTGCGGTGGCGGTGGCGCCGGAAAACTACGGCGTGCACGTGTCCCGCGTTGTGATGTCATAACAACTTTCGCTGTAAAAAAAATATGTTCACGCAGCATAAAAGTCGGCCGAACACAAGCATTGGCACCATTGTTACAGTCGTCAGTCAAACAGCATCTGACTACTACATCATACCACATACGACCGGCGTACGCATTGTTTTGGCAATAACCAAACGCTCACTCATTGAAGACTGTATTACTAGGCATGATGAATCACAAGAACAAAACCACAGTTCTCTTTGTATTGAGCATTCCTTTTTCTTCTCTCTTAATGGCCATTTCCAACAGCGAAGTAAGGAGCAAAGCTTCGTTGTTTTGGACAATATGCGAGAAAATCCCGAGTTTGCTATCACTAATGGTCAGCAGGCCTTGCACATATTTCTTCATTGTTAGACAAAAAAAGTACGGAATCTTCAATATTAATGGAGAGTGGAATGCAACCAAAATAACTTGTGTGCGAACTAAAACACGTCACTATAAGCAGAAAAAGCAGCATAAAACGATGTCTGCAGTCTGGGCCTGCCAAATCATGTTATACTGCTGCACACTCATTATGGTTTAGAGCAGCCGTCTTCAAAGCTAGGTTCACGCTTAGACAAGCGGTCAGAAGTTATAGAAAAAGGAGACGCAAGGGAGATATGAATGCGCCGTTTTGGTAGATATATCGATATACTTTGTCATGGCAGCATTGCAGGAGGAGAAACCTTTCACACGACGTTCGAATGTTCAAAAAGAATGCTGAAAAGAAAGCCATTTTTTATCATCGCCGATGAAACCGAAATATGCTGTCTTTTAGTGAGCTGAAAGACTTGTCGATAATAAAGTGTGCCATCCCAGTTTTTTTTTTGTTCGTACACAAATAAAAAAATAGTACTCCATAACCACAGCATTTTTTTTGTTGCACCATTGACGTCAGGAGAAAAGCTGTAGCTCCTAGCAGCGAAAATTGTGTCTATATGTGGTCTTTAGAATTCAACCTATTGCCGTGTTTCAAAGACGTCAACTCAGATTTTGCTAGCTTTCATTTTTTTTTTCTTTGTTCCCGACAAAAGGCAGTGTGTCGACAGTAAAATAGCATGGCAAGTAAAAATACGACTTGCTACATTGTAAACGGGAAAAACTGTTAGAAGCCACCACATGCTCGGTGGCTATTTTTTGATGTTGACGTCAAGCTCAAGAACAAGCTATAACCTGTCAATATCTGCCAATATAAATACTAATTGCTCATTTGTCATGTATGTCGCGCGTGGAAAAACCAGAGAACCTGATATTTAATAAAGTTAGTTTTCTCTGTCCTCATGGGTTGTTGTTGTTGTTGTTGTTGTTGTTGTTGTTGTTGTTGTTGTTGTTGTTGTTGTTGTTGTTGTTGTTGTTGTTGTTGTTGTTGTTGCTATATTATGACTTTTCCTTTCCCTATTGTTCGAATAACTTATGAACTCTTTTATACCATTCCACGCACTGTCCTTTGTATAGGTGACTCAAAGAAAGGCTGTGTATATCAAATAGTTTTTTTTAGGGGCGAAACTTTTTATAGCGGCACCTGTTCGTCCCTCGTAGCCGTTGTAGTAGTGTGTAACAAGTATAACATTTTGACCTCCAGGGTGGTTCCGGTGAGAGATTTCTCCTGTGCGTTGTTGAACAATAAAAAAATGTGCTCAATGTACATGCCAATGGCTGCTAAGGGGTAATGACAGGCAGGAGCATTCGGCTTTTAGTTAACGCGCACGCTGCGATCCCCATTAGCAGCCATTGGCATGTACATTGAGCACTATCTCACAAAAAAGGGTTGTTACGTAATACTCGCTGGGCGTAACGTCCTAGGTTTTAGAAAGTTTTAGCGAGCGTTGGGCCGCAGTGCCATGAATACAGTGAACTAGTATATACCATGAACTCGAGGTAGTTAAAGGTGGGAAGTAGACACGAAGCGCCAGCCGTAAGGAAGTGTGCGTGTGCCTCCTCTCGTTCAGTCCTTGGAATGCCCGCTGGATGGCGGTGCTTCTATGTGAGGAATATATGATGAAAAGATGCTAGATGGTGGTACTTGGAGTGTTGAATAGGTGGACGAACGGACACACAGACAGATGCATGGACGGACGCAGGAGCAGATGCATGCACGAAAGCAGGGACGGACGCACAGATGAACGTGCGGACGCACGAACAGACGCACGCACGGACGGGCAGATGTACGCAAGGCGGCCACACAGACACACGCATGGATGGATGAAAGCAAGAACGAATGGACGGACGGATGCTTCGCCCCACTATCCATCATTCACTCTGTGGATATGCTGCCATTGTTTTTATTTTAATTTTTTACTTTAAGTTTTTTTTAATGAGTTGCGTTCTTTTCTACGGCACATGCCGTTCAGTTTTTTTTTTTTTTTTTATTCAAATAGCAACTCGACCTTACGATATAAGGCTTCGTTTATGCGCATGTATGCTTGAGCGTCTGAAAAAACCGGTTTCGATATTTTAAGCTTGTTTTCTTGCATTAAGCATATATATGCAGTAGAGCACCCTTTACAGGCAGTCAGCTAGCTTCGACAAAGCTTTTTAAGTGCGTAGGCATGACGGTACCGGCGTGGACGCGGCCCGCCTCGGTCTGAAAAGACCGGGCTTCAGGACGCAAATAAAGTTTTGTGAATGAATGAATTCGAACCATCTAGACACCTCGTAGAAACTACGAAACAAGTTGAAATGATTAGCTTTCAGTACACGTGTGGCGGAAGCGATTGAGCTCTGTTTCGCGCGTTGAATTATTTTATAGCCTGGCAACTTAAGCTGCCGTGCGCTGCGTAAAGACCATGCCATTCTACACTCTGCATGTCCACTGCCTCTTCCTGTCGCTCTGACTATTGTATTTTCGTGATAGTGGTTATAAAAAACACTCTAGATGGCGATTATGATTAAGTTAGTTTACAGTCAGGGTCAGCAGACTTGCATAGCAATAAATGCGATTATATCAATTACATCCCGCACGCCGCTGGATATGGGTGTAAAGGAAGACGTGCGATGGCGAACAGAGAAAACATGGTGGCTTGGAGTGTCTTCGAACGCACAAAAAGAAACAAGAAAGTCGGGGCGGCAGCGCACTGTGCAGCTAAGCATATAGGAGGCTTGCGCGGCGCATCATCTTGCACGCCAGAAAAGCCTAAATCACCCGCCGCTTTGTATTCGCTGTTTTGCTGCCGTGCGTCCAGTGTTGAAAGATGCGTTATCGCAAAATAGCGTTGAAGCGAGTGGCGATGTGGTGCGTCTCGCAAGTTCTGCTATACTGTCCAATATTTTAGCGTTGTGACAGCGTAAGTTCTTTCTCTTTTTTTTTGTTTCTTTCGTTCCTTCGTTACTTTTGTTGATGTGCGTACTATCAACAATCTGGAACAGTGTGGGGCGTTGGGGCGTAGCCGCTTATTTATCATTTACAGAACTTAAGAAAGCGAAAGCAACGTCAGTTGTAATAATAATAAAAGTATAATAATAATAGTAATAATAATAATAATAATAATAATAATAATAATAATAATAATATAATATCTAAGATTTTACTGATCAAAACCACAATTTGAGCATGAGGTACGCCGTAGTGAAGGGCTCCGGAAGTTTTCACTATCTGATGTTCTTCAATAATAGTATCTGGGGTTTAACGTCTGAAAACCACGATATGATTATTAAGTTGAAGACCATGGAGGAGGGCTCAGAAAATTTCGACCCTCCAGTGTTGTTTAACGTGCACTGACACTACACAGCTAACGGGCGTTTCGCCTCCATATAAATGTGACCGTCATGACAGGGATCGAACTCGCGACCTTCGGATCAGCGGCCAAGCACTGTAATCATTTAAGATGACTGCCACTTGGGAATGTTGGTGTAAGTACACAATGAAACAAGTGTCAATACGTACGAAGTAAGAAGTCCTGTGTTCTTTCTGAGTATTCGCACTTATTAGCGCTTGTTTCATCATGCATCATGGTGTTGATCACCTCACGACCGCGGTGGGCAACATTGGTTCCAGGCGACCGAGGTGGCTGTTTGATGCTATCCGCTACTCATATTAATAATTGCTATAGTTTTACGTGTTGAAGCCGTGATATTATTACGAGGAACGCTGTAGTTGAGGGCTTCGATAATTTTGACTATCTCGTGGTTTGCAACGTGCACTGAAGTCAAGGTACACGTACCTCGATCATTTCGCCTCCATCGCAATTCGGCCGTGCGACCAAGATTCGATCTCGGAACCATCTGCTATTTCTCCCAGGTGACGTTTTGGAGACGCTGTACAGCTGCTGCCCAGTGTCTGTCAAAGATTTCGCATAATTCTTGTACAATGAACATTGTACAAACGGCTGTGTTCTTCTTTCGGTTTATCTGAGCTTCTCTGTGAGGTGTGAGACCCAAGTTAACGTGTGCCATTTTCGTAGCGGTGCGCTTCTAGGGTTAATAGGAGGCCGAGTCTCTCCTCCAATGGGTGACGACACCCCGCGATAATAAGCAGAAATAAAACATCGCGTATGAAGAGAAACGTTTATGGCAGGATACCTTCGCAGCTACAAGAGCAAAAAAAAGAAACATAAGCGACTCTAGATTCTTGCCAATGACTTTCACTCACTGCTTATTTTTTGTTATTTTGGTTTTTGATAGCTGCGCAGCAGCTTCCCAGAAGTTGAGGCCGCACGAAGAGGAGTAACTTTAAGGGCTTGTTTTTTTTTTCATTAAGCAAACAACTAATGAGAACTAACAGACAAGATCATCGGACGCGTTATTCGAAGGTTGCAGATTCGGTTCCTGTCGGCGGCAAATTATTTTTTCGCCACGTTTCTTTCTTCGGATTTACACTACAATTACCTTTATTACCAGACCCTGTACTTTCCTTGGTATCATTGTCTGTTATTTCTCGATAACATATGAAGAGGAATTACATGTACATGGGGTGCCGTTTACGTTCCGCAAGATGTGTTGAAAGAGAGACGAATGAACTGCCTTTGGTACTGTTGTTGTCTGTCGTTCGTCGAGTTCCTCGTGTTCTCTGGCCCTAGTTTCACTCCTGAGTCAGCGGTGCGAATCAGCTGTTCACACGAAACACGAACAAGCAAACTCAAAATGGCAAGGGTGGCCAAGGCCGACAAAAAAACAAAAAAAACTCTAGTTACAGAGCACGCAGAAGAGAGCTTGCCTTCATGAAGCAAAAATGGTGCTGTTCATCCTCGCCATGTTTAGCGAACAGCTCTGCTTGGGCAAGCCGTAAAAATAGCTACCACAGCAAGGATAGGAGGGCAGCTCCCGTGAATGACGAACGAGTTGTTTTGAATACGAAAAAAAAAGGCGTGAGAATGTCAGGAGATTCGGCGTGGAGCGTATACTGATAAACACTACGCACAAGTTCCCCGAGGAGTGATGCATTTCGCGCCCCAAACAACGTGGCATGGTTGTTGCTATCTGCATCATGTATATACCAGCGGCCTCTTTGTTAAACATCAGTCACTGGCGTGTATGGCTTTCTGGCATTCCCTCTACTCGTATCCTGTTTCACACAGGCCTAGATGAAAGACGACGCCATACAAAATGTTTTTTTTTTAAAGAGGACGTGTGGGAGGAAAAAAAAGACTGAGTGGAACAAGTTCCAGGGCTTTTTGTCCATGATTTTGACTTTTTGCTTCGAGCATGGGCGAATGACCGAGACATGCCCATCAAGTAAGAATGAAAATATAAAGGAAGGGGCTGGTGAAGGTAGAAAACATGAGGCATTGCGCCATCATGTTACATTGACTTGTTCTATGCGTTGACTCGTGTGCAGTGAATGAAGCAGGAAAAAAGTTCTGTTTTTTTCTTTATTTCTCTATATTGTAAATCAAAACATAGAGAAACTGTGACACTGTGAAGCAGCGAAAGCAATATCTCTGCTGAAATCTACCAGTTATGGGGAACTTCGCTATTCAGTTGCCGGAAGGCACCAAGGATTTAGTGACATGTGCTTTCATAGTAACTCGAGAAAACCGTTTCATGTTTCCGAACCGGAACAAGGACGTTAAACTTTGCCTAAACAGCTTACGCTAAAATAAGAGTGAAGCATACGAAAAAAATTTTCTTTGCTATTTACATGTACTATAGCGACTTAAAAGTACACTAAAAAACATTGGTGTCTCTTTGCAGCAATGTTTTGTTTATTTTTTATTATTTGGTACGAGGCTCGAGATTTCTTAAAGAGACATGCTTTCAAGTTGGGTTCATGCTTTTAACGTATTACAGCATATGCCTTCGCTCTTTATGGCTTCTTATATTTTGCAGATTGGAAGGGAATCAAAAGTGCAACTTTAGCTGACTCCGCCAGCTTTTCGGGATGCGTTTATTGGCAGATGTCACTTACTGAGAAAATATAAGGAGTATTAGCGTATGATGAAAAGAACAGCGCTTTATTGCAACGACATTATTAGATACTGTAGATGGAGTTAACTGCTAGAAGTACTTTTCGACAAGGCTGTAAAGTTTCGTGCACTGTTTATCTGTAATGCAGAGCTCATGATGAAGCTGTTCATGAAGAATTTTTCATATGGTATGGGAAGCGCCTTTTTATAGGGGGAAGCGAAGCTTGAGGGTGAGAACTGAAACTATTCACATTTGTGGATCCGTACGTTATTTACCTACTATGAAGATTGTGACTGGTGTACACAAAAGTGCCGTGTAATAATATAAAGCTTCTACCATAGGAGCGTGTATTGATGAACGCACGTCGCACACACTCTAAATACAGAGATTTATCCGTAACGCTCGCGAATACGGTCTAATAATAAATGTCAAGCATCTATGCCTGCTGCAGACACACCACTCTGAGCGTTTCTATCCATCTATCTATCTATCTCTATCTATCTATCTATATCTATCTATCTATCTATATCTATATCTATCTATCTATATCTATATCTATCTATCTATCTATCTATCTATATCTATATCTATCTATCTATATCTATCTATCTATCTATCTATCTATCTATTTATCTATCTATTCTCTTGCTCTCGTCGGTTTTGTTTGTTCTATCAAAAATGGCTGACATTTACAACCATGGTAGTGCGGCGCCAGGTGCTTTTCAGCGCCTTTGCGCAACTCACTGTGACACTCTCTTACACGAATGTCGAGCCACCATTCAGTCTGGCCTATTACAACACTGTGGTATCGGGACTCGGGCGTAAATTATAGGCTGATTGTCGAGACTGCTGAGATGAAAAGGGGCGATTTGATTGCTCTTAGCAGTGCACCGGTCGCTCTGACAAGAAAAAGGAGCTGCACTTAGAATCTACACATGATGTAGTAAGATAATGTACGTTAAGTTTTCGCAGGTGGTGATCCAATCGGCGGTGACTACACATACGTATTGACATCGTTTCTTTTTTAATTTTTTGCTGGCCCGAATGTTATTGTCCAACTTCTACATGAATGGACCCTTCCTCGAAAATAGTATAGGTTTTCATGATTCTCTCATCGTTTTTACCTTCTTCAGTTTTTTCAGCTCTTTCATTCCTAGGGGAACGGGGTGGCGGCTACAGTTGTATATACTCCGTGTTACGTAGCATTGAAACCTTAGTTCATAGTCGAACTGAAACCCATTTAATCGGAAAAAGATTCGCGGAGAGTTTAAAGACACACTGATTCCGATCGTACTATTAAAATCAAGACTTTCCGGCTTCCGCACGAGAGCATTGTTCGCGAAAAAAAATGAATTGGCAAAATGACCGGGTAATGTACGCTTGAAAGTATGACGTAGGCGGAGGGCGTAAATGCGTGGAAACATGCCATCACTTGGGTTAAGTGTGTGCACTATTGTCTAGTTTAGAATTAGCACCCGTTCTATGTTCTATTATGGTTCAAGTTTTTTGTTTTTTTGTTTATTTCCTGTTTTCAGTTGCAAGGACTATGGGCCACGATATAACACATGCTTCTTTCGAAGCTGTGTAGAAGTTTGAATGACAAGGACAAAATTACGCAGGCAAAACGCAAAAAAACGCTTACAAAAAAGTTAACCAAAATGACGAGCAAAGAAACTGAAAGGGAATACCGTGTGAACGAAATATGAAATTTAACCTTACAAGCTATTGTGTAGTGGGGAATTCGCAAGGCACTGACTAGTGGGACCATCTCTCTCGGAGTGCGAAGCGCGAGTTTAATAGCAAGGGAGTTTAATAGCGACGCCAGGTAGTAGGCAGGCAGCCGGTACGGACAGAAATGCTCGAGCAGTCCAGCGTCTACAGCTCGTGAACACACTCGCGCTTCGCACTCCGAGAGAGATGGTCCCACTAGTCAGTGCCTTGCGAATTCCCCACTACAATTGTAACTTGACCGAAAAGTGTAAATGCCATAGCAGACACCCCTCATTGTGTGCCATTCCTGTAGTCACTTGAATGGCTTCGTTCTTCATTTACCTGCATTTTTTTTAAGTTAACGCCTTTAATAGCGCGTACTCGTGGCGTCTGACCATTCGTCCGTCCGTGAACTCGAACGGTGCCAGCTGTTACCTGTCGCACTTACTCTACCTCAACAATCACGTGGTACTCTTCTATCGTTCGGGGATGAACGAGTCAATGGGTTGCTACCGTGGCGCGCGGGAGGTAGACCGTGACCTCGGAGAGCGTGCGTGTGCGTTCGTGCGTCATGCCCGCCGATCGGCAAGACCACCCTGCATTGCCACCGTGTTCGTACTACCAGTGCGAGCCCCTTCATTTTCGGAGCTTCATGGCCGAATGGTCTTGGCCTCTAAAGACCAACCCTACCATGCAACATGACAAAATGGATAAATACGGAATAGAGGCGGCACGCACAGACATTTGGAAGAGGAGTGTTATTCCACTAGGTGTGCTTTCACAAAACAGAACAAAAAAAAACAAAAAGAAATACATGGTATGGTCAGTCGAATGGCCACGGACTTTTGCCTAACACACTTTGGAATTCACAGTGTCCTTCAATTTTTTACCTCACATCTAGATGCGATGGCGCTCAAGGGTGCCGCGAATCTGATGGCATTAGCCAACTTTTCACCATGCGGCGATATCCCGTGACGGTGTCGTGACATCGCAACACGTTTCGTGACTTAATGTGATTGATTTGAGTATTGATATGTGGGGTTTGATAATGATTTGTGGGGTTGTGGGGTTTAACGTCCCAAAACCAACATATGATTATGAGAGACGCCGTAGTGGAGGGCTCCTGAAATTTTGACCACCAGGGGTTCTTTAACGTGAACCCACATCTGAGCACACGGGACTACAACATTTCCGCCTCCACCGGAAATACAGCCGCTGCAGCCGGGATTTCATCCCGTGACCGCGGGTCAGCAGCCGGGTACCTGAGCCACTAGAGACCACCGCGGCGGAGCATGACTTAATGTAACGCCATAATAGTGATGCAACCTCATGATATGTAACGTTGGGGGCATATGGGGGCATTTGAAATTATGGTGGCATTTAGTGTGACGTCACCGCATGGTGATTTCTGCATCACTGAAGTCAATGCCGCTAACGGTCACTTTTCGCATCAGGCATCTGAAGCTCTTTCCTAAAAAAGTTACCCTAATGACGGCCTCGTAGTGCCCATCCACATAAGCATGACTCAGTTTTAGCAGAGGGGGGGGTTAACAACGTTCTCTTTGAGAATTTTTTGTAATAACATTTTTAGCGCGGACTGACACACCGACAGACGGAGGGAACGACGCCAGCGCTACTAACAACTGAATGCTTTATTCAGTAAACAAAACATGTATAACGACGTCATGATCATATTTCATTTCACCACTTCTTCCATGCATATTATAAGATAAACTTCTCAAGGAAGAAGCTTTAAGTAAGTATATACCTAACCCTTACTAAAGCAATAAAGCACCTCCATTTTTGCATTGTTGTGTCAGAATCTTGCACTTGTACTTGATAGCCTGGTGTTTGGACTATTACAATGTCAAGTGATCTTCTTTTCACTTTGCCCTCGTGTAGCGGATTTGTCCTGTGCAGTTCACGGGAAACTAATCTCGTTTTTTTTTTCCTCTGGGGCAAAGTTTGCCTTCGTTTTTTGCGCTCATCACTCTGTAGTAACCTAGTATGCCTCCCAATACTTTGCGTCCCTTAATTTCCTGTTCTTACTCTAACTCGAAAATCTATGCTGTTTCCTTAATTTCAGTACCCATTCACGTCGTCCTCCGGTTGTGTTCGCTAGCTTTTTTGTGTCGTTTAAGTTCTCAACAAAGTGTAATGGAACTGCCTTATAGGCATCTTTAATGGTTCGTCTCTTTTATAAGATGTCGAATCTTTGTTGCTAGGGTCGATTTGAACCATATATTGGTATCCTGTAGTTCTGTGTTTGTGACGCTATGATGACTGGGAGACGTGGCCTCGCTCATACCCCATGTTTATTCCTTTCTGACTTCTTCCTTCTCTACCTCTACTAACCATCACTTTATACGTCACACGATTCCCCCTCCCCCCGAAAGATGGCACCGTTTATAACCTACAAAAAATTGAAGAAGCCAATAAACAGACAACGTCCAAATTCTCAGTATCACGTCCCGACGGAGTTCCACAGTCTCTTTAAATCTTCAAGCCGGAGGGAGCAGTCCGGTGAACTCTATAACAACTCTGGTGGGCGAGGCTGACTGTTGCGTTCTGGACAAAGCGGGATACACGGGGATACTGACAGTACTGCTAGAACTCTTGTTCGGGCTGACCAAGTTTGAAACGCCTTGTTGCATCGGCAGCTCGGATGTCGTCAGGGTTGTATTTTTCGCCGTGAATGGTGCAATTCCGGTACTTCTTGCTTTCGTGCTTTTTGACCGACTGTGACGAAGTGCCTGAGTGCTTGCGGTGTGCAAGCAGTGCTTTTGCGTCTTTCTCGGCGTTTTTTGTGGTGGTGCAGTCGGTGTAATAGCAGGTGCAGGGAGTGTTTCTGGTGACTTTTCTTTGTGCGAAATCGCCTGACGTCTTGAATCGGTCTTTGGTTAAGAGATCTTATTTTCCGATGTTCTTTTATTGGTGAGTGCGCTTCCGTTGAATTTCGCGTTCGTCGATGCCCTCGTTGCAGTTTCTCTTGTTGTAGCATGGGTTTATGAACTTGGCTTTGCTTGCTTTGCTGAGGCTGCTCAAGAGATGGCTGTAGTGGCGCCCCTTCCGGAATGGGGCATTCATTTCCTTCGGTGTTTGACGTGTCCTGTCGACAGCTGATGCTTGGTGAATTGGTGTCTTGCTTGTCGGGCATAGTTGGTAATGCATCATCATTGCTAGCAGGCTCTTCAGAGGCTTCGGTGACGTGGTTCATTACGCACACTTCCGAAAGACAACTGTGTACGAGGTTTGATGTATCATGTACTTCTGAATTTGTTCGATTCATGAATTGTTGAGCTCTGCATGTGGGCACCACAGGTGACATGGCATTATTAGGTTTGAACTGCAAATTTTGGCAATTCTGCGGTGCCGTAGAAATGACAGGGAGCTCTTCAGGGGCTTCTTTTTCGCTGTTCACTGCGAGTGGTCCTTGCGCCTGGTAGCGTGCGACGTTCGATGCATCTGAGCGTTCTGTTTTGTTTGGACTGTCGAGGGTGTGTGCACCGGACGGTGATGCATGAGCCCGTGCGAAAGGAGCATGGCTCGACTGGGTATTTTCTTGGTGTGTGAACTCGTCTATCGTGAACATGGTTTCCTTATGAGGCAAACGGTGAGCGTCAGGAGCGCTTGAAGAGCCACGTGATGGAAAACCGCGTGGTGGACCGCGTATGCGAGACGAAGAATTAAGAGCATCAGGTCGGTAAGCAACGTCTCGCGTCATAGGCTGGAGTGAGGACTTTCGAAATGCCGGCTTTTGTGCAGAAGGGAGGCGTGCTTGATGGTCAGGTTTTTCCCAAAACACGCATGGTCTTCTGAAAGTAAACTCATGTGCCACTTCGTCTTGAGGCATTTGTCGATTCGCGCTGGACTTTCGAATGCTTGATGACTGCTTAGGAAATTGACGATAGTGTGCAGTTGTCTCTAGATGGTTGGCAATGAGTAAGTCTTGGTCATAGTCATTAAAACGGGTAATCATCTCCTCTTTGATTTTTTGCCATGACTCGTCGTTCTCGAATATGTGAATTAAGTAAAATTTGAATGCCTCACCGGTGACGTAGTCGCTGAAGTTCGTAATCATCTCCCTTTCCGACCAAGATGCAGCAGTAGCGTGGAGTTCAAACAGGTTGAACCAGTCCTGTACGGGTCCGTCGTCCGCTGATCCGGTGTACTTGGGGATATCGAGGTCAGCCGATGGGTGAACGGGTGACGTTTTTTCGGAAGAGTCATATGATGGTACAATGGTGGTATATTTTATCTGAGGTCTCGTTTGAAAAATAGGCTTACTGCGGGAAGACTTCGCGTAACTCTGATGGGCGAGTTGAAAAGCTTTCCGCTGATGAAGTATGGACAGGTCTTCATCGTATTCCTTGAAACGACTGATCATTTCTTCTTTGATCTTTTTCCAAGACTCATCGTTTTGAAATATGTGAGTGAGG
>NW_023609682.1:0-46266 GCF_013339725.1 Rhipicephalus microplus | reverse complement strand
TTCATTGTGCATCGCTGCCCGTATCTCTCTCGCTGAGCGAAAAATCATCGAGGAGAACGTCACAAACGGTCTGGTCGAGAGATTTCATCGAACCCTTACTGACATGATCGCCGTGTACATTCAACCGGATCACAGAAACTAGGATAAACTTCTACCGTTCGCCACTTTCGCCTACAACACCGCTGTTCAGCGCACAGCCGGCTACTCACCGTTTTATCTCGTTTACGGACGTTCACCTACTTTCTTTATCAACGTTTCCTTCTTCAAGTCAAGATCCTTGACGATGTGGCGCATACCACCGCTGGGGATTGGCCAAGAACCGAATAGTTTTCATAAATTTCTTTCTTAATAACAGGTTAAAATTAATCTATTTACGAGAAATAAAAGAAAGATGCAACAAGACGAATTTCATTGTTGAATTGTAAATAATCTGTAGTGTAATGCAATAAAGCGTCGTATTTGATTTAATATAAGTTTGGAAATTTCAAAATTCTACCGAAGAATGATTTCAACACTTAAACCTCTTTGAACTTTTGTCGAACTCCTGCAATGCGTCAATGATCTTCCCGTCGCTGTGGCCGAGAGACAAAGCCCCGAAAGAAAGCACATTTTGAGCATTTAAATCTATTCCGAGAAGGTGGCAAACAGCACCTAGAGTGTTTTTACTAAGGCAGAGAATCTATTACAATAAATGAGGTAACGTTCAGTTGACTCATTTACTTCACAAACAGGACAATGAGGGGAGGCTGCCAGACCAGCTCTGTGTAAATATAATTTTAGGTGTGGAATTTGACAACACAGTCTAGTGTGTGCGACTTCCGTTCCCCGCGTTTGACATATTTTACTATTCTAATGGTATAACAAGTGCTTTAATTCTGGTGTGGCTGTTAGTGAAGGTGTAGAAAATTGCTCTAACGGTAGTTTCCTTCTTAGTCTAGCGCCTATCCAGAATTTTGATGCAAGTAATCGCTCAACAGCAGGCCCATTTAAAGATGACTTGGCCAGCACACCTGCCATTTCATTCATGGAAATGCCCTTATGTCCTGGAACCCAGATCGTTTTGATCATATTGAGATACGAGAGAACTAATGCTTTGAAAGCACTTTGAGCATGCGAGTTCTCGTCTGCAGCAAGGGAGGCACATAATGATAGTGAATCCGTTAAAATTATCGTGGACCTTACTGAAGCAGTTATTTTACGGAGAGCTAGAATTATGGCAAAAAGTGCTGTTCCAAATATGGGCACAAATCTGGAAGGTGTAGCGAAAACGGTCCAGTCTAGGACAGGAGAAAAAATACCAATTCCACATTTTTCTTCCCTTTGTGACGCATCAGTTGCTATGACTGCTTGTATCGGCGTATGTGCCAGGTAATCTCTTAATATAGCTTCTAAAAAACTGAGCGGCATCAATTTTAATTTTTCGGAAATATATCATCAAACTGTAATTTAATAGCATTGTTAATGGTGCTGAATAAAAGAACAGCATTAATTTGAACGTCTAAATCATCTAGAAAGCGCTGTATAACCAGAATTTGGGGTATACGAAATCTCGACCAGTATTGTCCAAAAAACAAGTCAGGACGGTCAATAAAAACTGTTTGTAAGCGCCTTACCGGCGATTCATACAGCCTAAGAAACGCCTGTTTAGTGAACAATTTAAAACGGGTCGCAAGTGAGGGAAGCCTAGCTTCCAGATACAAGGTCTTGATTGAAACAAACTTAGGGAGACCTAAGCATAGTCTCAAGGCTTGTATCTCTATGACTACCAGAGGATGTATCTTGTAGGCAGGTGCCCCCGCGTATCACACGCACCCAAGCTCAAGCACCGGGCGAATATACATACAATACAGTGATATAAGAGTATTTCTCCGCATGCCTAACCGACTATTAGTGATTTTGCTTAATATTCCCACCGCACGACCTCCCTTTGCTGCAATGTACTCTATGTGTGTCTTCCAAGACATTGATTGGTCATAGATCACCCCTAGATATTTCACATTCACTACTTGAGGGATAGGATCCAGATGATAGGAGAGCGAATGTGAAAAGGGTCTTTGAGTGGAAATGTTAAAACAGAACATTTCTTGACATTAAATACAGATGTAAGCTATCAAGCCACATTTCTACGGCAGATAGGTATGTCTGTAATATTTGAAATAGCTTATGAGTGTCCTCTGCTGCTGAAAAAAGTGCGATGTCGTCCGCAATACAGATAAGTGTGGACGTCCTGGTGCCGTGGTACAGAGCTCATCAAAATATTGAACAATACTGGGGAAAGGACGGCCCCTTGCGGGACACCTCTTGTTTGCACATATTTAGAAGACGAGATGCCGTTTTTGTAACAATAAAACATTCTATTGCGCATAATTCTGCTATCCATGACTGTATATAGTTTGGGAAGTTAAGGTTGTGCAGCTGGTCGATTAGCACTATATGCTCAACGCTGTCGTACAGTTTCGCTATATCAAGAGTGGCGAGCGCATCATATTTTCCTTCACGCTTAGCTAATTTTATGCGACTTTCAAGGTCTATAAGGGCCTGCTTATGGAGCATCCCGATATGATGACAATTTGGGATGGATTCAGAATTTCTCTCTCATTGATGAAATTTGTTATTCGAACGTTTAGGATTTTCTCAATTACTTTTACTATGTTTGAGGTTAACGCAATGGGCTTAATGTTATCCAAAACGTATCCTTCACCTCGAACTTTCAGTATTGGTATTACCTTCGCTATTTTCCACTCCAATGGGAGCCATGACGTACTTATAGAATAGTTAATTATATCCAATAGGTATTTTTGGCACTCTTTATGCATCATTTCAACATGAACGAGGTAACTCCGTCAGGGCCCGGAGCTGCTGGTGGCAAGTCTGCTAACACCTGCGACAATTCATACCTGGAAACTTCTGTGATGTCCTCGTCATTTAGCGCATGTGAAGTAGGTGGTGATAGTTGGCTGGAAAAACGTTGCCCCAATCCCCTACCAATCACTTCTAATGAAGCTTTTATTTCTTCGGCCGACAAAATGATAGAGTCTGCATTTATTGATTGCGGAATCATTTTATTTTTACGAGGAATCTATTATTTTTGAATTTAGAAAGATAATCGAACTTTCGCCTTTCGCAATCTTCTTTTGACTTGGCAACTGTACGTTTAAAAAAAAACCTGCAAAGAACTGGTAGTCTTTTCAATCTTGAGGGCACTGATTGTACAAAAGCTTTTTCTATGCTGCCTTCCTGCGTCTATAGTCCCTCGAGCAATCGTCATTCCACCAAGGAGAATTCGAGTTATGATTAGCTGACGACACCATGAATTCAAATTTCACACGGGAATTCTTTAATAAAGAATATAAGCTCCGAGCCTTTTGCATCGTGCTATTATCTGACAAAGCAGACAGTGAAGAAAGGAAGGAATCCTTAAATGTTGAGTATAGTTTAAATGCGTACGAGTAATAGAGATTGAGGAGGCTATCTGAATTTCTATTTCGAAAGTTATCGGTAAGTGGTCGCTGTTTGTTGCGCAATCAACCACTGACCAAGATGAAACATTAAGGTTGGAGCTCGTAAAAGTTAAATCTAGCGCTGAAGAAGTATGACTGCATACGTACTTGGGCTTCCCGAATTCTGACATGAAAAATGATTATCTTGCGCCCAATGCCACAACCGGCTGCCACACGCATCAGTTTTTACTCCCCATGTAACATGGTGGGAGTTGAAGTAACCTGCTAGTAAAATATTTGCTCCACACGTGGTTATTAAAGTATCTAATGGCCGAGTGTCATGTACGCCTGAAGGAAAGTAAGCATTTACTACTAAAAAAACTTGCCCGGTCTGGAGAGTTAAGCCTACAACTAATATTTCGTATGCCGGGGAGAGGAACTTTAAGATCAGTTTGGCTTTGTGGCAAAGCTTGTTCGAAATCATTGTCACTATTGCACCACATCTCGTAGGGCGGTCTAGTCTGAACAAACGGTAATTCTTAAAATGAATATTAGTATCAGGAGCAATGCAAGATTCTTGAAGTAAGATTAAATGAGGATTTAGTTTATCACACAAGAAATTTAAATCGGTAAGAGCAGCAAATAGAGAACGACAATTCCACTTCAGAACTCTCAGGGACGCTATTTTGGTGTAAGAATTGTTCGCGGAGAAAACTTTCTCCAAAATACTTTCTCTAAGTATTTTACTAGACTGAGTCTTTTTGGGATTTGACGGAAGGAACTTGAAACGTCATGGTTCAACGGGGACTGGCTGCGTTTCTGTGCCCGAGCATCAAGCTCGACATCATAAGACACATTTAGGTCTAACACTAGTTCTTGTTCAATGTTTGTCATGCACTCTGAGGAGCCCTGGATGTTATCCGCGTTATTCATCTCCTCATTACATACTGCAGTAGCATCACGGGCAGTCGGTATTTTATTGGGCTCAGAATTACTCAAAGCAGTTGGAATCAACAGCTTAGTAAATTGATTACTGAAAACTTGTGCTATGCATGCGGAGATGCTAGCTACCAATTGGTACATAACTGTAGCCATAGCTGTTCCTACCGCAACCTCAGCTGCCTGCGCGGTATTAGTACCCTGACATGAATGACGTGCTGTAATGCCAGCATAGCCACGAGCTCTATCCTTAACAGCTGCAACAGGCTTCCTTTCTAAAGCATCTCCTTTTGTCTAGGATTTCTAGAATTTGTACTTCTTCATGGTGCATTGGACACTCTGCAAAATCAGCTGCATGATGTCCACCACACAAGCAGCACAAGTCATCTTGGGCCTTACAATCTTTGAGTGGCGTTCACCACATTAACGACATCGACCATCCAATTTGCAGCCAGGAAAGCTATGTCCGAACCTCCCGCAGTTTTGACATAGCAATGGGCGGGACGCTGACTGATCTACTCTAGATACTAATGGCCATGCTCTAATTTCTGAAGGGCACGACGTACCTGCAAAAGTCGCAATCACTGACTCTGTGGGATGGCGTTTGTTGTCAACCAGTCGATTGCACCGGTAAACTGCAACCACACTTGCCACCGACAGCTTCTTGAGCGTCTCCGCAGGGCTTAGTTGTGTGTCAACCCCACGCACAATGCCTTTAGTGCATGCGAGATGTTGCGGTATATATGCAGTTACTGGGATCGAAGCAAAGGAAGAACACTTAAGAAGATCCTTTACACATTGCTGACCTGGTGTTCGACCAGATCAGTAATGCCACAATGCCACCGCGATAAAACTGCCGCACGTCGGTTATGCTCTGGTAGTTCGGGGTCACGGCATTGAGATGTTTTTGTGTCGCCTTAGGGTTACTAAGCTTAATGAAGTGTCCACCCAAAGGTATCAGAGCGACTGGAATATTGCTCACGCCACTGTGGGGAAACAAGTCAAGAGGTAAGTCATCATTGTGTAGTGAGTCCGTCCACGGGGAACGATCCTGACCCAGAGAATTCCTCGACATCAGTACAGCCTCAAGGCTAGATCAAGAAAACAAAAATAATCCTGCATGAAATAATGAAACACACACCAAATACTAGGCGAAAAATAACGAACTATCTGGTACTTAGCCATTCAACCAGCACCGAGAACCGCCTAACCAGATCGAACGCCACTTGCAGACCAGTGCAACGTCTATAAGCAAGCAAGAGCGCGAAGAGTTTCATCTTCACCAGCAATGGCCCTCAATCACCGTCTTCTTGCGAAGAATATATTTCTCGCCTTGCCCAGTACCGCCAGCACGCTCATATGAACACGGAAGCTACGCAACAAGCAAGGAAGGCCGTCTACGAGACCTCTCATCGTGTAATATCATTCCGACCGGGTGACGAGGTGCTGATATTCACACCGAATTCGCACACGTGGTCTGTGCGACAAGTTACAGCCTCGATTCATCGGTCCATATATAGTTTTAGAGCAGACTTCACCTGTCAACTATGTGTGACGACTCTTGTGCCAAATGACCGCCGTTACCGCAGCACCGAAATCGCACACGTTTCCCGCATGAAGCTTTTCGCACGACGTTCTTCGTCAACTGTGACTACCCGCCCGCAGCGGTCAGGCTGGCCGCTTCCACGTGGGGGCAATTAGTGTAGGCATCTATTATGCGCTTCATCCTCATCTGGACAACAGTCAATCATCATCACCTGTTCTGGCTGACAGTCATCGTCTTTGAACGTGCGCTTCATCTTCGCGTCCGTTGCGCTTGTTCGTTTCCCAAGTTCAGGGCCAATAAACCTTGTATAACCAAGTTGTCATAATACATTCACAATACCGCGTTAGAAGCGAAGGTAAACAATTGTTCGCTGTAAACATAACAAAAAACCAACGATTAACATCGTCTAGTAGCCTATAAAAGAAAATATGTGCGGCAGTATACGCGAAACACGACAAAGTAGCTACGTACGAATAAACAAATTGAGCAGAACAATTAATTCACCGACGCGTGCAGGCCGCTCTTTCTCGCCGCATCTCGCTTGACACTTGCAGAGGACAAAACACGTAGTTTTACGCAAATCATTTATTCTTTTATCGCTCGGATCAAAACAGCTTAGAAATTAACAATAAATCGTTCGATAATGATGCGCCCGTTGAAGCGCGAGCCTCGCCACACGGCCTACTGCCTCTACTCCGAGGCAAACATGTGGCATGCATCGTCGGCGAGGCGCCACCCTAGACCTGGGCCAGACTGGGACACTGCGACGACGTGGGCGCGTGTGCGGGAGTGAACGCGGGCGAAATCGCGGGCGTAGATGCGGGCGTGGGTGCGGGCGTCCGCTTGTGCTTCGTGAAGTGCCGGAAGACCTCGGTGAGGCTCACGTCGCTGACCAGATACTCGTGGATGAGCTCCTCGGCACGCAGCTCTTCCATGCCGATGAAAAGCTCGTGCCACGACCGCGCCGGAACGTGGAAGCGGAGCAGCGCTCCGGCTTTCCTCCGCTGCAGGTGACAGCCTGGGAAGCGGGACTCCATGGCCTCGAGCAGGGGACCTGCGATGTTTAATTGGGTCTCAAGTTGCGCGATTGTGGACGTTGCAGATGACGTCGAATGAAATTAGAAACACTATCCTCTACCGGCCGTTTTCAGAGGTATCATGTTTTACCGTGCCCTCGTAGCAAAGCGTTGGAAACACCTTCTTGAGCATCGCGTTGCACTGTCAGCGCAGCGCGTTATACGTTACAGTCCTTAGAGTTACTTGTGTGTGCCTCTTCTAGTGTAAAAGCAGACATACAAAATATAGACATGTTGTTTGTGCGCTTCAGATATGCGCAATATTTGCTTTTTTTAATTGACAATATCACAACTATGACCGCTAAACCTTGAGCAATATTGGTTGGCGCTGCGAATAGGGTTGGCCGTTCGGTGCCATTTGAGATATCGTTAGGGCACATAAACCGACAAATGTACAGACAGACAGACAAAAATTTTTTTGTCGAAGGTCCCCAAGAAAGACTATCGTCTTTAAAAAACCTGACCAACAACATTGACCCCCCGACGAATACAAATAATAAATTACTGGGTCCCAGCAGAAATCAAACCCAATCATTCTGCGTGGCAGTCAAGCATTATACCACAGAGCTACGCCAAGTCTCGGAAATACTTTTGAAATAGACGCTAATCGTCGTGAAACGTCAATAGTGGTTGCAGTGCTGCTTACCCCCCCCCCCCCCAATTTATATAGATTACGTATATACTCCTTTCATACAACCGTCACGTCGGGTTAGCGTCAATTGTGGTTAGGTGCGATGCGCTGAAGTTGATTTATGTAGCCAGTGTCCAGGTCCAGCACTTTCACGAGCATCAGCGCTTCATATTGGCTTCTTGTGTTGCTAATACACATGTTGCAGTTGTCTTCGTTGTGCAAGTGCAAACAACTGGAAATATAAACATGTGCGTGTGACATTTATACACATATTTAGCGTCATTTCAGGACGTGTTGCTCAGTAAAAAAATTGCAACAGGGTCACCTTCCCTCCGCACTCTTCACATAACGTCGATTCCCAGGTGCGTGGAATCTGCCGAATTTTTCTTTTCAACTTCCAGTGCCTCGGCAGCCATTGCAAAGCGCTGTTCTTTGCCGAGACTGTGGCATATTATTTTAGTTTCGTGCATAATAATTGTCAGACCTACTTTTCTGCTTTCCGTGTCCACTTCAGTAACCATCAGCCGCAATTCGTCCCCCGAGGTATTATCAATTAGTTATTTTCCACTACTCTTAATATTGCCACGTTCCATTTCCCAAGTTTTTGTTATCGTCCCAAAACACCACACGATTCTCAGCGCAAACCGCGCTTGCAGTTTTCGAGAAGGTTCCGGACTGTAGTAGATCATTTCGATAAGATCACGCCCACTGTGCGAACGGTACAGATTGTTCTGGAACCTACGCCACCGCCAGCGATAACGCTAGAACATTCCACGGCAAGAGTATAAATGCCGACGCGCTTCGCCGCTTGTCAGTTGTTGATTGAAGGCCGACGCTCCGTTCGCCGCTATCAGTCCGAGACTGCTATCTGTGCGAGACTGCTGCTGTAATTGGACTTTCCGTTTACCGGGCACAGGTTCGCCCAAATAAACAGTTAAATCCCAACACGAAATCTCCTGTCTTCGGCCCCGTCACGACCCCGTGACATCTGGTGGAAGTGCTGCTTCGTTCATGTACCGGACGCCCCCGTCAAGCCGTGAACCCAGCCCACGTCGTGGAGAAGACACCGACGCCAACCAGGAGCAGCGAACAAGCCGCCGACAGCAAGGGCTACCACCGGAGTACGGGCTTCTACAAGACAAGGCGCGGAAGACCAAGGCCATGACCGCGACTGCAGCGACAATGACAACCGCAGCGTCCCAGCCCACGATGGTCATGCATCAACCCAGGGAACCACCAATTTTCCATGGGTCATCGTTAGAAGACCCGGAGTCCTGGCTAGAAACATATGACCGTGTGACCGCCCTCAACCCCTGGGACCATGACGAAAAGCTGCGTCGTGTATTCTTCTATTTGGAAGACACCACAAGGACCTGGCTCGAAAATCGGGAGTCCATGCTCCGAACGTGGGATGTTTTGTGTGGCGCATTCCTGCAAACGTTCGCGAGCGTCGCTCGCAAAGAGAGGACCGCTGCTTTATTAGAAACCCGGGTTCAGCTAGCAAATGAAAATGTCGCCATTTTCACAGAAGAAATCACCCGACTATTTCGTCACGCTGACCCAGACGTGCCTAAGGAGAAAAAAGTTCGTTTCCTCATGTGAGGGGTCAAACAGGAGCTCTTTGCGGGACTGATGAGAAACCCACCGAAAACCGTCCAATAATTTGTAGCCGAAGCGACCACTATCGAAAAGACCCTTGGACATGCGCACCAGACAGTATAATCGTCGCCTGACTGCAGACTGCGCTGCTGCCCAAGCCAGTAACTCCGGAGACCTGCGTGAAACGATCCGAGCGATCGTGCGGGAAGAGCTGCGCAAGCTGTTGCCTTCGGCGCAGCCTCAAGTGGATTCAATCCGCCGACATTGTGCGAGAAGAAGTTCGGCAATCGCTTCAAATTCCCCACGCACCGCTGCCCGAGCCGGAAGCTATGAGCTACGCCGCTGCACTGCGCCACAACGCTCCTCCCCGTCCACGGCCAAAATGCCGCCCCATCGCACTTCCGTCGACAGACGCCACCGCCGCCACCACCCCCACCGACGTCATACCGTTCGCCAGCGGCCCAGCGCAGTGCACCGATGAAGACTGACGTCTGGCGCACCCCTGACCATCGCCCGCTCTGCTACCACTGCGGCGAGGCCGGACACACATACCGCCGTTGCCAGTACCGACAGATGGGACTGCGTTGCTTCGCCGTCAATGCACCGCGTCCACAGCCAGGAGAACGACTACGTGACATCGCCGACTACCTGACAGGAACTCGGTGGACACCACGAAGCCCTTCGCGTTCGCCGTCGCCCAGCCGCCGCACGTCACCGCACCACCGGCAGTACTCTGGCCCGACGCGGGGCCGGTCTCCTAGCCTGTCTCCGGGAAACTAAGGGCAGCAACCGGTGGAGGTGCGGTTGCTGTGCGACGAACTACCGAAGATCCTCCGACGACGACGACGCCGCGACGGAGCTTTCCGAACACAACGCCAACCAGGCAAAGCCCTGACGGCGAAAGCTCACTTACCGAAGGTGGCCTGACGACGCAACATGGAAGCAGCGGAACAAGCCGACGCAGCCGTGACCCGACGCCACGCCCTAACTGTAATGCGAGACGGCGAACTAGTGACCTCGACGTTCTTATCGACGGCCACAGTGTGACCGCTCTCGTCGATACTGGAGCCGACTATTCTGTCATCAGTGGGTCGTTCGCCGCGAAGTTAAAGAAAGTTAGGACAGCTTGGAAAGGCCCTGAAATCCGCACAGCCGGAGGTCATCTCGTAACGCCTGCAGGAATCTGCACAGCGAGAGTCACCATTAACGGCCGTATTTATCCTACAGACTTCGTAGTCCTACAGCGTTGCTCGAGAGATGTCATCCTTGGCATGGACTTATGCCTCCATGGTGCTGTCATCAACCTAAAAACAAAGTCGATAACGTTATCTACAGAAGAAGCACTACCGCCGCGCACGCCGTCAGGACACCATGCCTTGAATGTGCTGGAAGAACAAGTCACCATTCCGCCTCGCTCAAGCGTCATTATTTCAGTCGGCGCTCCTAAATCACCTGACTTGGAAGGCGTTGTTGAAGGCAGTCAGCATCTGTTGGTCACCCGAAATATTTGTGTCGCAAGAGGAATTGCAGAGCTGCGGGGAGGCAAAGCAACGGTTATGCTCACGAATTTCAGCAATGAGTACAAACATGTGAACAAAGGAACAATGGTCGCATACATCGAAGAAATTGTCGAAGCCACTAGTGCTTTCGCCCTCACCGATTCTGCGGAACCTGCTCAGAGGAACCAAGCTCCTCCTATAGCTTTCGACGTCAATCCCAGACTTCCGAACAATAAGCAAGTAACAGCTCAAGGCCCTGCTCCTGCAATACGAAGATTGCTTTTCGTCGTCATCGAAAATTCGGCAGACCCCAATCACGAAACATCGCATCATAACCGAAGAAAATGCCAGACCACTCCGTCAGAGTCCGTACAGGGTTTCGACGCGAGAACGTGAGGCCATGAAGAGACAAGTTGATGAAATGCTGCGGGATGACATTATCCAGCCGTCCAAGAGTCCATGGGCATCCCCCGTGGTGTTAGTGAAGAAAAAGGATGGGACCCTACGTTTCTGCGTCGATTATCGCCGCCTGAACAAAATCACAAGAAAGGACGTGTATCCTCTCCCACGAATAGACGACGCACTTGATCGGCTCCATAACGCCAAGTGCTTTTCGTCAATGGACCTCAAGACTGGCTATTGGCAAATCGAAGTCGACGAAAGAGACCGAGAGAAGACGGCGTTTATAACACCGGACGGCCTCTTCAAGTTTAAGGTGATGCCCTTCGGCCTTTGCTCAGCGCTTGCAACTTTTCAACGCGTTATGGATACAGTACTGGCAGGACTGAAGTGGCAGACTTGCCTTGTGTACTTGGACGACGTCGTCGTGTTTTCCTCGAGTTTCGAGGAGCATCTTCGGCGCCTTGAAGCTGTACTTCAAACCATCAAGACTTCCGGACTCACACTGAAGCCAGAAAAGTGCAGATTTGCGTATGAGGAGCTCTTGTTTCTGGGGCACGTTATCAGCAAGTCTGGAGTTCGTCCCGATCCACGGAAAACAGCCGCCATCGCCGACTTCCCGCCGCCCACTGAAAAGAAAGCCGTACGCCGATTTCTGGGCCTGTGCGCCTATTATAGGCGGTTCGTGAAAAACTTCCCCGCATCACCAATCCTCTCACTAACCTTACCAAGGCCGACGTGGAGTTCAAGTGGGAAACGCCACAGGAACACGCTTTCCAGGAGCTTAAACATCGCCTCCAGACGCTTCCGTTACTTGCCCATTTCGACGAATTCGCCGAGACAGAAATACATACTGACGCAAGCAGCGTAGGTCTTGGCGCCGTTCTTGTGCAGAGGGCTGACGGACTTGAAAGGGTTATTAGGTACGCCAGCCGATTGCTATCCAAAGCAGAAGCAAATTATTCCACAACAGAAAAGGAGTGCCTCGCCATCATCTGGGCTACGTCGAAATTTCGCCCCTACCTCTACGGCAGGCCCTTCAAAGTTGTGAGCGACCACCACGCCTTGTGTTGGCTAGCCACCTTGAAGGACCCTTCAGGTCGCCTCGCACGATGGAGCCTGAGACTTCAAGAATATGACATTACTGTCATTTACAAGTCCGGCAAAAAACACTCCGACGCCGACTGTCTCTCTCGTGCGCCTGTCGACCAACCGCTACCCGACGACCCGGATGACGACTACTTCTTGGGAACGATAACTACCGACGACTTCGCTGAACGACAGCGGGCCGACCCGGAACTTAAGGCCCTAATAGAATACCTCGAAGGCAGGACCGCCGAAGTCCCGAAGGTATTCAAGCGCGCACTTGCGTCGTTCTTTCTACGAAACGGTCTTCTACAAAAGAAAAACTTTTCACCGCTTCGAGCTAAGTACCTCCTTGTGGTGCCTTCAGCTCTGCGACCAGAACTCCTGCAGGCCCTGCACGACGATTCGACGGCAGGGCACCTCGGTATTTCTCGCACGCTCGCGAGGATACAAGAAAGGTACTACTGGCCACGTCTTACCACCGACGTCACTCGTTATGTGAGGACATGCCGGGACTGTCAGCGACGCAAGACACCGCCGACAAGGCCAGCGGGAATTCTGCAGCCAATTGATCCACCTTGCCGACCTTTCCAGCAGATTGGTATGGACCTACTGGGGCCGTTCCCGACGTCGGCTTTCGGAAACAAGTGGATCGTGGTAGCTACCGACTACCTCACCCGCTACGCCGAGACAAAAGCCTGCTAAAAGGCAGTGCATCCGAGGTAGCTTAAGTTCTTCGTCGAAAATATCGTCCTACGTCACGGCGCCCCGGAGGTCCTTATCACCGACAAAGGAACGGCATTCACTGCCGACTTAACTCAAGCGATCTTGGCATACACCCAAACAAACCACCGCCGGACGACAGCGTACCACCCACAGACCAACAGCCTCACCGAGCGAGTTAACAAGACGATCGCAGACATGCTGTCAATGTACGTCGATGTCGAACACAAGACGTGGGACGCCATTCTTCCGTATGTGACCTTCGCATACAACACGGCGGTGCAGGAGACGACGCAGATATCTCCATACAAATTGGTCTACGGAAGGAGCCCGGCAACGACGCTCGATGCCATGTTACCCAACGTCACCGACGAAGAAAACCTCGATGTGAGCGAGTACCTTCAACGCGCCGAAGGAGCCCGACAACTTGCGCGTCTCCGTATCAAGAATCAACAGACGACCGACAGCCACCGTTACAATCTTCGACGACGCTTCGTGGAATACCAGCCCGGTGAACGTGTTTGGGTGTGGACGCCGGTACGCCAACGTGGACTAAGTGAAAAGCTTCTGCGACGGTACTTCGGACCGTACAGGGTGGTTCGACGTCTCGGCCCACTTGATTACGAGGTTGTCCCCGACGGCATCACAAACTCTCAACGACGCCGATTGCGACCTGAAGTCTTCCATGTCGCGCGCCTAAAGCCGTTTCATGCGCGTTAACAAACTGAAACAGTGTTTTTTGTATTATTGTTGTATCGTAATTTATTCATTGTACTTTCTTGCATTATTGTTGTACCTTCATCTTTAGTTAAAGCATCGGGACGATGCCTTTTTTCAGAGGGGGGCAATGCCACGTTCCATTTCCAAAGTTTTTGTTATCGTCCCAAAACACCACACGATTCTCAGCGCAGACCGCGCCTGCAGTTTTCGAGAAGGTTCCGGACTGTAGTAGATCATTTCGATAAGATCACGCCCACTGTGCGAACGGTACAGATTGTTCTGGAACTTACGCCACCTCCAGCGATAGTGCTAGAATAATCCACGGCAAGAGTATAAATGCCGACGCGCTTCGCCGCTTGTCAGTTGTTGATCGAAGGCCGACGCTCCGTTCGCCGCTATCAGTCCGAGACTGCTATCTGTGCGAGACTGCTGCTGTAATTGGACTTTCCGTTTACCGGGCACAGGTTCGCCCAAATAAACAGTTAAATCCCAACACGAAGTCTCCTGTCTTCGGCCACGTCACGACCCCGTGACGATATATATTTTGAAGATTGTCTTAATTGACAAATGCTAAGCCGTTTTATCTGCTTATAATCGCATACGAGGTGTCGTAACGAGGTACGCATCGAATTCAAAAGCACAACACGCGTGGGTGTGCCCGCAACCAGAGAACAGAACTTGCCGTTCATCCAAAAGGGTGGCTGTTTCTGGGCGTTGCCCACGAATGTCTGCCTGGTGTAGAATTCCTGCCACGATGGGAATCGCAGCGTGTAACTGAGCTCAGCCTTGCTCGGCCCATTCGAACACGACGCCGTAGTTGTTGGCGAGGCCCACCGCGTTCTTGCGTACGGACAGCTTGGCCACCATCTCAGCCTCGCTGGGGAATGACTCCAGCCTGACGGAGGGGAAGGCCTGGCGCAGCACTTCCTCACTGGTAACGTTGCCTGTTGGTGACGTCCATGAAGTCGCACATTCGATTGCCCAAGTACTTTGTTCGGGTGGTGTCGCGACGTTAGATAAAGCTCGAAAACAGCCAACTAGCACACCATTCGCCATTGCCTGCTTGTGAACTGTACCCAGTGATCGAACGCAATTTGAAATATAGGCTTCACAAACTCTTACGCCCACACCCTGCGCACCCAACTATTGCTATCCAGGGCAAGTCGGGCATCTTTACGCCAATAAGTATGGCTCCTTACCTCACGACGTAGCGAAATTGCTATGACATAGAGCTATAATCGTGGGTTCACTCGCGGTAGCATTTTGATGCAGGCGAAATGCAAGAAGGCACGCATGTTCACAGCTTTAAGTGATCTTGCAAGGACTCCAGACAGTCTTGAACACATATTTGGGTTGCGCGAAAGTCAACAGGATGGGCGCCCGTCCTGTTCTGTTTCCTTCGTCCGTGCTTTTTTTCGCGCAACCCGAATATGAAAGCTTTTATCCAGGCAGTCAACGTCAGTCCGAAGACCTCCTCTGTGGCATGCCTCAAGTTTCCGGGCCAAATACCAGCACTAGTTTGCTGCCTCTCCAAACCAAATGGGCACGTATGCTTGCAGTGTTAGTGAGAAGCATCACGTGCGAATACTGCATGTCGTAGTAATCATTAAAGGTTCTGAAATAAGCGTAACGACCGTTGTAGCATAAACGTTTAAAAAAAGGGCAGAATAAACAGCATACAGAGCTAAAACTGTGCAGTTAAGTTGCACACGTGCCTGGCGCCGGAACGAAGCCAAGAGAAGAAGGGAAGTTGATCGAAGGCCTTATCACGCTGGGCGCGTCACTGTCGCTGCCAGCGAAAGTGGTGCCAATGGTGGGTATGGGCAGTGGCGTGTCGCCTACGTTGTAGCCGTTGCAGCGCAGATTGTTCTGCACCACCGTCAGCAGCAGCGGCGTCAGCACCTCCAGTGCCGTGATGGCCCAGTTGCGCCGAAGTCTGTACAGGTAGACGCTCTTCCAGAGCAGCAGGCGTAGCTGGCGCCAGTGCATAACCCTGCATAGAAAAGCCGATACGAGGTAGTTGGCAAGTATCTTTGTTGTTATTTGCGACCACGACTAATACAATGGTTTCTATCAGGGTTTTGTGTAGCAAGAATGACTTGCTGTATAATGCGCTTCAGTAATATCAGCTCATTATGGTAACTACAATCAATTAAAGGTCAATATTTTGCTGTCCTTTCACTCCTGCACAGCCTTGCGCGACAGGCAGTGTTTTACTGAAGGAAATAAAGCCAGAAAAAAGACAATTTACCAGGACACAACACACAGTCATGAAGAAAGACAAAGTGCTTTTTGAACGACTGGTATCTGGTTGAAAGTGCTATATCTCCTTCAGTGACAGCGTGTATAAAACGTAGTACCTAGTAGTGCCCGTAGGACGGTGTTCTGCTCTCCCATAGAAAGTACATCGTACTCTAAATTGTTAACAACTTTCTCTCTACACACACACACAATCGTACAAATAAAGTTTAAGGCACGTCTCGCACCGTGTGTTTATTGAAATGGCTTGAAACGCGGTGTGCACACTTGTGCAGGCTTCCCGAATAGACAAATACTGGTTATTTACCTTTTTTATGCTGCGTAATACTGCAGATGATCACTTTGCTGGCGATACTAGCTTGTTCGACGACTAGTTGACGTGCCCAGAACCCATATCATCAGTAGTTTGCTTCGCTTTAATTGAATGCAATGAAAGAACAAACTGCGCTTGCACTTGAACCTAAAATTTCCTTTTGATGCAAAACTTGATGATGGCTAATGAAATAATAAGTATATGCTTAATTACATGCTAAATATCTATAATTACTTAAACTCACGCAAGACAACACATTCCTACATTTTATTTCTTCGAATATAATATTGGGTACCTTGGAATCATGCCATGAGTATTTGACGCACTTGCAGACAGTGGATGATTAGTCGCGTCTGAAGGGGATATATTACAGCTCTCAGGTAATACCAGGTGAGTTCCCACGTAAGGCTTGCTACTCCAGTGATCATCAGTGTAACGATTGTGGAGCTGTGGTTTCGCACGTATGCAGTCCGCCAAAGAATGACTAATCTGCCCTCAATGGCGTGGTGGGATTGTATTATAACATCAGTCTCCTGAACAATTATCACCACTTTTTGCTATCTATATCCTAAACCAATAATTTTCATTCAACCGCTTATGATAGTGAAACCTGAACAGGCGACATTGGGAGGAGGGAACGGTGGTCGCTGAGGGAAGCGGTTGTCGCGCACGTTGAAAATTTGTGGTGGTTGATAAATGGAAGAGTTCTTTAATGTCAGTTTCCAAGAGCAGCAATTTCTTGCATTCATTTACAGCCTTCAATGCAGACTTAAAGGTGCCCCGCCGTGGTGGTCTAGTGGCTGAGGTAGTCGGCCGCTGACCCGCAGGTCGCGGGATCGAATGCCGGCTGCGGCGGCTGCATTTCTGATGGAGGCGGAAATGTTGCAGGCCCGTGTGCTCAGAGTTGGGTGCACGTTAAAGAACCCCAGGTGGTCAAAAGTTCCGGAGCCCCCCACTACGGCGTCTCTCATAATGATATGGTGGTTTTGGGACGTTAAACCGCACATATCAATCAATCAGTCCTAAATGTGTATTTGCTTTGCGAATATAGCAACAATAAGCCCAGACAGCGTGATCGAGTCAGCTGCTCTCTATCAGTGTGGTATCGATGGTGCGTCTATAGCAGCTCACTCCATTGGCAAACACAGTCACGGCACCCTCTTTCGACTGAACATGGTGTGCGGGTGCATGTCGCCAAGATGTGCAAGGGAAGCAGCTTGGACTACGTGTCATCCAACGTCTCAATGATTCGCTCCCACAAGATGGTATTTACAACTGGCACTTGTAACAAGGTGTCGAGGGCACCAGTAACAGCTCGTTGTCCGCTACTCAGATGGTGGACGGCTGGCCGCTTTTCCTTGAGTGAGGGTACAGGCGAGGAGGCCACATCGAGGACAGAGCGGATGATCCAGGCCGGCAGGTCATTCTCTCGCGAGGCACAGTCTAGCGCGTTGTCACGCGCGTCATGCACGACAGATATCTTCCTCTTCTTCCCCACGAGAGCACCGAACAGAAGCACGTGGTTTCCTATCCTTTTTTTGTATTTACACAGAGCTGGTCTGCCCTCTGCCAATTCTGCGGAGAACAGAAAAATATCACACATTACTTTTTGTCATGTGCAAGATATTCTCGTATCAGAACTCGATTTCTAATTACTGCTTTTACAAAAATAGACTTGACCTTATCGGAAGAAAATCTTTTAAGCTTCGGTACCTTAGGCTTAGAATAGTGCGACAAGGATACCTTTGATGCCGTGTGTCATTTCATTAAAAATACTCAACGAGTACGATTTTAATCCAGTATTTAAAATTCTTCGTCTTTTCGATAAGTTAAAATTTAAGTTTTCAAAATTATTCTCCTCAGGTTATTACGGCAGTCTAGAATACAGACTCAAAAGCATATTACTTGTAGGTAAATTGAATATTTTACGTATAATTGCCATTTCATTTCTTAATTTTTGGTTTTAAATTTCATAGCTTACCTGAAATAACATTTAACAGTCTCTACGTTGCATTCTTGACCACTCCCTCAAAGTTGCGTACGTGCCATGTATCTGGGATAGCAAAGCACAGCAAAGAGAGCTTGTCTGGGTGGTTCTCCTAACTGTTCTGTTTGTGAAGTAAATGAGACAACTAAACTTTATCTCATTTGCACTGCAGCGCATCGCATTCAGACCAAGGGAACATTCATTGTGCATCGCTGCCCGTGTCTCTCTCGCTGAGCGAAAAATCATCGAGGAGAACGTCACAAACGGTCTGGTCGAGAGATATCATCGAACCCTTACTGACATGATCGCCGTGTACATTCAACCGGATCACAGAAACTGGGATAAACTTCTACCGTTCGTCACTTTCACCTACAACATCGCTGTTGAGCGCACAGCCAGCTACTCACAGTTTTAACTCGTTAACGGACGTTCACCTACTTTCTTTATACACGTTTCCTTCTTCAAGTCAAGATTCTTGACAATGTGGCACATACCCACGCTGGGGGATCGGCCAAGAACCGAATAGTTTTCATAAATTTCTTTCTTATTAACAGGTTAAAATTAATCTATTTACGAGAAATAAAGAAAAGATGCAACAAGACGAATTTGATTGTTGAATTGTAAATAATCTGTAGTGTAATGCGATAAGCGTCGTATTTGAATTATTATAAATTTGGAAATTTCAAAATCTACCGAAGAATGATTTCAACACTTAAACCTCTTTGAACTTTTGTCGAACTCCTGCAATGCATCAATGATCTTCCCGTCGCTCTGGCCGAGAGACAAAGCCCCAAAAGAAAGCACATTTTGAGCATTATAATCTATTCCGAGAAGGTGGCAAACAGCACCTAGAGTGTTTTTACGTAAGGCAGAGAATCTATTACAATAAATGAGGTAACGTTCAGTTGACTTATTTACTTTACAAACAGGACAATGAGGGGAGGCTGCCAGACCAGCTCTGTGTAAATATAATTTTAGCTGTGGAATTTGACAACCCAGTCTAGTGAGTGCGACTTCCGTTCTCCGCGTTTGACATATTTTACTATTCTAATGGTATAACAAGTGCTCTAATTCTGGTGTGGCTGTTAGTGAAGGTGTAGAAAATTCCTCTGACAGTAGTTTCCTTCTCAGTCTAGCGCCTATCAAGAATTTCGATGCCAGTAATAGCTCAACAACAGGCCCATTTAAAGATGACTTGGCCAGCACATCTGCCATTTCATTAATAAATATGCCCTTATGTCATGGAACCCTGATCAATTTGATCAGATTGAGATGCGAAGGAACTAATGCTTTGAAAGCACTCTGAGCATGCGAGTTCTCATCTGCAGCAAGGGAGGCACATACTGATAGTGAATCTGTTAAAAGTATTGCGGATTTACTGACGCAGTTATTTTATGGAGAGCTAGAATTATCGCAAAAAGTTCTGCTTCAAATATGGGCACGAAATGTGGAAGGCGAAGCGAAAAGAACCAGTCCAGGGCAGGAGAAAAAATACCAATTCCACATTTTTCTTCCCTTTGAGACGCATAGTTCTCACTCTCTTATTTTCAAAATTGCGTATAAGTCCTAAATATTATTTCCTAAATTAAGCAGCTCGGAGTTACTACCTTTGTTTGTACTCATCAATTTGTAGTGTTTGCGATTTCATTACATTATTATTTCTTTCATCTTCAACTGGACACTTTTTATTTGCTTAATTAAGAATTTATTTTTGAAAACTACCCGGTTCTTGGCCACTCCCCCAGCGTTGGTGTGTGTCACTGTCCAAAGTTTTACTATACTCTACTGCTTTTCCGAGAATGAAAAGTCTGCCAGATCCCAGACATTGAGGGAACCGAGTTCCTGCGAAGCTGCGAGCGAGTGTCAAAAAAATATATATTTTAATTTTGTTTTCCAGCAGAGCTGTTACGGTCGAGATTTTTTTTGTGTGTTTTAGATTTAAAACTATCATCACCACAAGCCAGCACACAGTCAGTCGCATGGCCCATCCCCCGGGGCAGGTGTGAGCCAAAGATTTAGGATCTACGTCTACATCTATCACCCAAGCATTTATTACGGATGGTTCACAAGAGACGCTGAAACGTGTGCGTTCCTTGTGTGCGCAATGGTTCGTTTGTGTCTCCCTCAGTTATTGGTTACGGGAAATTTAGCCGTTGGTCTGAGGCTGGTTTGAATCTTACGGGATGGCTTTATGCTCTCCCATAGTAGAGTACCTCGTACTCTAAATTGTTAACAACTTTTTCAAAACACACGTCTGTGTTTGCCATCCGTGTGTTCTCTTGTTATATTTTTAGCAGACCAGCAGGGTAAGTAGCGAAACTGGCCCGCCTTCTGTGTCACATACGAGCTATCGGTGTTTTACAACAAAGCTACAACTGTCGGTTTTCCACGTGTCGCAAACATACAACTGTCACCATCATTCCCCCATACTCACTCAATGACCGCAAAATGGGCTTTCTTTCGGGGCTTTGTCTCTTGGCCACAGCAACGGCAAGATTGCTGACGCATTGCAGGAGTTCATCAAAAGTTCAAAGAAGTTTAAGTGTTGAAATCATTCTTGGGTAGATTTTATTACTTTTCCAAATTCATTTTTAATTCAAATGCACTGCTTCATTGCAATGAACTTTAGTTTATTTACTATTCCACTATCACATTCGTCCAGTTTCATATTTATTTTTCTTTCTCGTAAATAGATCAAGCGTAACTTGTTATTAGCAAAGTCTTTCATGAAAACGATTCGGTTCTTGGCCGATTTCTCAGCGTGGATGCGCGCCACATCTTCAAGAAACTTTACTGCCCAAGCGTTTTGCCCAGATGGCTAACAAAAGAAGCTAAAACGTTTCTGGCAGCTCTGATTTGACCAAACCTTGCCCACAAGTGAGTGCAAGGCTCGCTTTTCAGATGCGAAGCACGTCTTTGACTAGCCTGTGTAACGCTGACCCTCCGTGCGTCCATACGAAAGCACCGCAACGCGCTCCCCTTGCCGCGGGTGTTCGAGCGGTGACAAGTAGGCCACGCCGCAGCTGCGATTACGTCACACTCCTCTCGCAGTGCGACGCAGTCTCGCAGTCTCCTCTCGCTCTTGCCTGCCACGAGCTCGCCGCAGCGCCCGCAGTTGCCGCCTTGTTCATTCCCCTGCAACACCTGCCGCTACTGCTGCTCGCTGCGCTACCGCTACTGCCGCTCCCTACATGTGCACCGCTGACGCCATGATAAGGGGAACGTGCATCTATCTCGATTTTGCCAACTTCGATGTCGAATATCAGCAGGAACCTCTCAGCGTGGACTTCATCGATCACAGGGCCGTGGTATTCAAGGCGAAACACGCGCCCGCACCTGTGTTCGTTCTCAAAAAACCCCCAAAGCAGGCAAGGCCGTGAATACGGAAAATCTGAGGCCCATATCACTGACTTCGTGCGCGGGCAAGCTTATGGAGACCATGGTACGGGATCGCCTCTCCCCATACCTTGAGGGCAAGGGCTTCTTTGCAGACACCATGTTTGGGTTTCGCCCACACATGTCTGCACAGGACGTCCTTCTCCAGCTCCATAGGGCCGTCATACAGCCCATAACTATGCAACACAATGATAAAGCCATCCTCGCCCTTGATCTGAAGAGGGCTTTCGACAATGTTAAACACAGCAGCATCCTGGCTAACTTGAGCTCCACAGATTGCGGGGGTAAGGCCTTTGCATATGTCAGAGATTTTCTCTCTAAACGCCAGGCACTTCTTCGGATCGAGGACGAGGAATATGGCCCGTACATTATGGGAACACGGGGTACCCCACAGGGAGCAGTGTTATCACCGCTCCTTTTCAACATTGCTATGATGCGCCTTCCAAGCGAATTGGCCAGGGTGGAAGGCACACAACACGCAGTATATGCCGACGATATTACAATCTGGACCACTGAAGGGAGCCTTGGTGAAATGCAGGAACGCCTTCAGCAGGCCGCATCCATAGTCGAGGCGTATGCCAACGATTGTGGACTCCAATGTGCTCCAAACAAATCAGAGCTTCTGCACGTTAGAGCGAAGCCAAGAGATAAGTCAGCCATACACATCTCCCTGCCTGGGGTTCCCATCAGAGAGGTGGAGGAGCTCCGGATTCTGGGCCTGTTCATTCACCACAGACTCAGACCGGACTCCACTATAGCGAAACTCAAGAGAATAGGCGAACAGGTAGGGCGCATGATCCACCGCGTTTCCAACAAGCGGGGTGGTCTGCGGGGCAGGGACGCGCTCCGGCTCGCCCATGCCTTCGTGACTAGCCGGATCCTCTACGCCGTCCCATACCTTCGCACTAACAAGCAAGAAGACGAAAGAATAGATGCCATCATTCGTAAGGCTACTAAACGAGCTCTGAATCTCCCGGTGGCCACTTCCAACGCCAAACTGAGGGCGTTAGGTGTGCTTAACTCCTACCAGAAGTTGCGGGAGGCCCACCTTATGAATCAATATACGCGGCTCGTGCAGACGGCTCCCGGGCGCCGCCTGCTAAACCGCTTACATATACAGCACACTTGCACTGCAGAGGAGGCGGAGCGTATTCCGGAACTGTGGCGGCATATGCTCTCGGTCTCTCCACTCCCCAGTAACATGGATAAGCACACGCACGAAAGCAAAAGACAGGCGCGGGCTCGGACGCTTGAGAGGCAACACGGCTCCCGACCTGGTGTATTCTACGTAGATATAGCAGGGCCTTCGCCCACGGGATTTTACACGGCCTCTGTAGTTCACCGGGAAAAGCATGTCAATGGGCTCTCGTTTCGAGCACAAAATCCAGAGCGCGCTGAGGAAGTCGCGATAGCGCTTGCTGCTGCGGACCCCAACTCTAAAGTTATCATCACGGACTCCCGGAAAGCATGTGCTCATTACTTGGTAGGAGAGATATCCCCCCTAGCCAGACAAATTCTAAAACAGGCTCTCGCTGATCCAGCCCCGAAACGCATCGTATGGGCTCCTGGCCATCAGGGCTTACGAGGTAATGAGGCCACTGACGCGGCCGCCCGAGCGCTTACCCACCGGGCTCCTCACCTTGGCTCTTATGACTCGGAGGCCAATACACCGCTGCTGCGGTTCAAAGAAATTCTGACCTATTATCGCGACACTCACCGTCTTTACCCGGCTCCTGCAAAGGGGCTGAGTAAGGCGGAAGAGCGAACTCTAAGGCGCCTGCAGACAGGTACTCTACTCTGTCCTGCAATCCTGATTTGTGGGGTTTAACGTCCCAAAACCACCATATGATTATGAGAGACGCCGTAGTGAAGGGCTCCGGTAATTTAGACCACCTGGGGTTCTTTAACGTGCACCCAAATCTGAGCACACGGGCCTACAACATTTCCGCCTCCATCGGAAATGCAGCCGCCGCAGCCGGGAATCGAACCCGCGCCCTGCGGGTCAGCAGCCGAGTACCTTAGCCACTAGACCACCGCGGCGGGGCTGTCCTGCAATCCTAAACATTTCAATGCGAACACAGATGGGCGGTGCCCACACTGCGGGGAGACGTGCGATATCTTCCACATGGTATGGGCATGTCCGAAAAATCCCCACCTACCCCCTTCATCTACCCCTTCCTGAGAGGCATGGGAGACTGCCCTCCTCAACTGCTCATCACTAGAGTCTCAACGGGCTTTGGTGAGACGGGCGCGAGTAGGGGCCTCGTCATGCGGTGTCCCGGACTAAGGACGCCGACCATGTATGGGGGTCATGCTTTGGCCCCGTACCTCTCTCTTTTATAATAAATGTTTTTCATCATCATCTCAAAAAACAAGACATACGCCAGCCATTGCTTCAAACGAATTTTCCGGCGCATGCCGCTGCACAAGCGTTAGCACCGTTCAACCCGTGACGTCACCCTTGCGCAACGCTGCTGCTTCGCATCCCATCAGAGTTCCCTTTGGGAAGCTGGTGGGAATTTTTTAACGTGGTAGTCTTTATTGCGATAATTGAACGCGAAAATGTCGGTCTCTCAGTCTGCCTGTTTTTCTGTCTGTCAGCCGATTCAGCCACCCGGCCAAAGTTTAAGAACTTGTGAACGCCAGGCCAACTTTGCTGGTGGCTGTGCTCGTACTTGTGAACATTGTCGATCAAAAAGCAGATATTACGCATATCTGAGGCAAAACATCAACACGTAATTATTAGGAAATGTATTCGTTTACTAGAAAATACATAGATACGCAATTTTAATGACCGCAGTGCTTCTTAAGCTACACTAAATATGCGATGCTGCACATGAAAAAGTGCGAGTTTCATACGCTTCGCTGAAAAAACAACGCTATGCACGAAAGAGCGCACTTCCGACGATATGATGTAGCCACCTCGTAGTGACCCTAGGCTCTGCACAACTCATGCTGCCCGATGGCACTGCCACATGGCTTCCATATCTCACGCAGCACCTCGTCTATCTTTTGCCAACGGCAGTCAGATGCGGCCGATTCAAAATAGAGCAGGTACTGTCTGCGGGCACGCAAGATATGAATGGCCACTTGGCCGGCAGAAGACTAGCTTATTTTGACATTTGCGGTGAAGCAAGAAGATGCACGGCCATTTTTTCATTCATTCGTTCATTGCTATGCATATCAGAGCTCCTTTTTGTAGGCCCTGTTCCTCGTTCGGGGAATAATTTCCAGCGGACAGTTATAAAGCATCATTCCAAAAATTTTGGTGTTGCAGTTACCTTCTTAAAGCATATCTGTGAGCATAATTTATTTTTGAAATACGTTTAACTGTACAGGTTAGAGGTAAACACATCTTGAAGAGACAGCTGTACTCTAAAATATAACCAGTGCTAGCACAGAGGTTTTGATGGTGTAATAGGCTAAGCGTATCCTTACAGAATGCATTTTACAGATCAGTACGTCAGCGTTATGAATCACAGGACGGCTTTCAGCTCTCCCATAGTAGAGTATGGAGTACTCTAAATCTTTAACCAATTTCTCTAAAGACACATCAATAACGGTTATTTTGACTAGCATGTGAGCCGAACGCTGTTTTCCTCTTGGCTGACGCCTTAATTTTCGTCAACAGGGCCTCATCAGGTGTGAGACACACGGGATGGCTTCATGCTCTCCCTTAGTAGAGTACCAAGTACTCAAAATTTTAAACCACGTTTTCTAAGCACACAGACTACCGAGTACTCAAACTCGTTAACCACCTTTTCTAAACTGTGCCCGAAACCGTCAAACATTTGCCCTAAACACTCGCACCGTAAACCAGAGGGAGCGTGCAACTGGGACAGCTTATTTCTCTCCCATGAACAGTACATCGTACTCTAAATTGTTGAATATTTGTTCTAAACACAGCGCTTAATAATTAAAAAAAAACGTGGTTGAACTATTCCTAATGTCATGTATCAGAAAAGTAAAATGTGTCCTTACAGAAATAATTGAATGTTTACTGTTCAATCATATAAGAGAGCTTGCTACAGGTGGGCAATGCGCTTCACTTCAGGAAGCGGCTCCGAACGGCTTAGCTCATTGAAATGAACCGGCTCAGTTCAAAAGCGAACCGTTTCATCAGGGGTTGGTTACTCCGTATACCTCCCATAGGACGCCTCAACTCATGACTACAGCGTGCTGGTTGCGCCAAATGACTCTTCATTTACGACCCTCGTGGGGGGATTCAGAGTTACTAATTGCATCAATGGCTGCGCACATGGTGTGCGTCGTCATGGCAAAACTATGCTCGGTGACAACTTTCTGTGGCAGCACAGACAAAGCTACGCGGGTGGAGATTGTGCGCATGTGTTACTACGCCAAGCAATCCGTTTTCGTGCGATTTCGGTTTTGGTTTCGTAAGCGCATTCAACATGTGCTTTTTAGAACTAGCACCATGCAATAAATCTTAAGTTTATTTGGCAGAAAATAAATAAAATGTTCATTTCAAAAGGAAAACAAAACAGGAAGCTTCTTGGAGCATTGCGATTTATTTCTGAAAAAAAGAAAGGTACGGCCGAGCAGGTACAGGGCGATTGGAACAACGCAAACCAAGAAATCATTTCGTAAATTGCAGTGCATACTTGGTCGGCATTATTGTCTGCCTTCGTTGACAGACGCAAAACATGCTGGAGACGCTCATGTTATTCCTGTAGGGACGCGAAGGCAGCGACGATGGTGGTGGTAAAAAACATTTATTTCAGAAAAAGTCTACTAGAGAGTGCCGACGGCAGCGACGAGAGGCAGAAATCTTGACACCGATCGGTCATCAGTGGGCGTCTGACGCTCGTAAATTGAAGTTGGTGGAACGCAATCTTTACTCGGCTAAGAACGCTGTGTTTTTTTCACATTGAACAAAATAACATACATGAATGCGTCTGTTACCCAGGCAAAGCGCAAGGAACGACTACGTCTGTAGACACCGATGGGAGTGGTGTTACGGTACGCAATCTTCAGCGTTATCCTATCAACAATATTAGCCAGCTGAAACACCGATTACGTATGCAACGCAATTTAGAAAAAAAAAACTGGCCCCATATCTGCATGTTAATCTGCAAATGTCGTCGAAATATGATAGTCTTGCGTGTGGAGAGAGGGAACAAAACATTTATTTCATGTTCTGTGCAAGAAATCGGTGAATGGTACTCTAGAGGCGCTGCGTTAGAGTGCCTCGAGCGTTCAGTGAAGGCGAATGAGCGCATCAAGTCACGTCACACGTGAGACATGCGCTATCTGGCAGTTTTCTTGGAAAACGAAGCGCGTGGCTCCGAGACGGGCGTGCGCACCCATCTCAGAGGTGATAAGGTGTAGAACGCAAGGCGACGGGTAAGTGTCACCACCGTGTCGTCTTAGAAAAGCGTTGTAAACACTCGCTTTTTCGTGCAAGCGTTGCATGGTCAGTGAACCGTGATAAACACTACGGGCCTTAAAATTACTTATGTATGCCTTTTCTAGTAAACGACGCACACAGAGAATATATACGTGTTGTTATGGTGCCTCAGAAGTACGCAATAATTGCTTTTTAATTTAAAGTCGCAAAACTATGAACGCTGAACCTTGAGCAACATTGGTGGGCGCTGCGGATGGGGTAGTCCGTTTGGGGTATCGGCAGGTGCCGTTCAGAGTACTCGGTACCGTTAAGTGGAGGGTAGACAGACAAGAATGTTTGCGTCGAAGGTCCCCAAGAAGGGCTATCGTCTTCAATAAAAATTGGCAGCATATCCACGGAGTGAATGATGGAAAGTGGGGCGAAGCATTCGTCCTTCCATTCGCTCTTGCTTCCTTCCGTCTATGCGACCGTCCATGCGTCCATCCGCCCGTCTGTGCGTGCGTCCGTTCCTGCGTTCGTCCATGCATCCGTTTATGCGTCCATTCATGCATCTGTCTGTGTGTCCGTTCGTCCATCTATTCAACACTCCAAGTACCACCATCTCGCATCTTTTCATCATATATTCCCCATATAGAAACACCGCCATCCAGCGGACATTCCAAGGACTAAACTAGAGGTGGCACACGCACACTTTCTAACAGCTTGCGCTTCGGGTCTACTTCCCACCTTTAACCACCTCGAGTTCATGGTATATACTAGTTCACTGTATTCATGGCACTGCGGCCCAACACTCGCTAAACCTTTCTAAAACCAAGGAGGTTACGCCTAGCGAGTATAACTTAGCAACCTTTTCCTGGCAGATAGAGCTCAATGTACATGCCAATGACTGCATGGGAAATGAGAGACAGGAGAATTCGGCTTTTACTTTCTTACGGCTTGCACTTCGTGCAAGCCGTAAGAAAGTAAAAGCCGTAACAACTCTTTCCCTTCAGATAGTGCTTAATGTACATGCAATGGCTGCTAATGGGGATCGCAGCGTGCACGTTCACTAAAAGCCGAATGCTCCTGTCTCTCATACCCCATTATCAGCTATTGGCATGTACATTCAGCACTATTTTTTGTTGTTCAACAACGCACAGAAGGAATCTCTCACCGGCACCACCTTGGAGTTCAAAATGTTTGCAGGTCAAAGCGTAAGACTGGTTACGTACTACGCGGGACGAACGGGTGCCGCTATAAGGAGCTTCGCCCCTAAAAGGTTCATTGGTTTTACGTACAGTTTCCAATCGCAGTCTTTCTTCTAAAAAGCTGATGTTGCTGAAGACTAGTAGGTCTCCGGTGTCACTTTCAAGGTGGCTATAGCGATTAGAGTCCCACTTCCGCTGATGATATCACTTGCACACAAATACTCGGTGATTGCATGCGCGGTAAACAAAATTCCGTGTTGACGTCCCTGCGTGTTCCACGTCAGGGACGTCCTCCTCATCTAGCCATGGCACCATCGACGTCGTGGACGCCTTCGAAGGCGCAAGCCTTCGACGTTGTCGTCCCTGCGGGGACTAGTCCGGAGAGCGTCGTCGACGCGACGGCCTCAATAGTTGGCCTCTCAGAGGTACACTGCGTTCAGCACATGGGAGGCATGAACTTCCAAGTAACTGTCAAGAGCATGGCTTCCATGACTCTCATCGTCGACGCTGGCTACCTGACCATCGGTGGCGAGCGTATCCCTGTCGTTCCCGTCGGCCCGCAGGTAACTAACGTCGCCTGCCTATTTTTACCAGCCTTCGTCTCCAACGAGGTACTCGTCCAGGCTTTGTCCCATACGGCAAGGTATTGACTGTGACCGCTGGCGTCATGAGCGCAAGACGCGGAGTTCTCACAGGCACACGCTATATTCGGATGGAAATGAGTCCCACAAATCGCGTCCCCAACTATCTTCGCGTTTCTGGTCATCGAGTCACCTTCGACTACCGCGGTCTGCAACGTGTTTGTCGTTGGTGTGGCTCTAGTGGTCATTATCGAGCACAGTGCACAGCACCATTCTGTGGTCGCTGTGGTGTGCACGGACACGAAAGCGAAGGTTGCGACCGCCCCTGCCGACGTTGTGGAGATAACCACCCTACCACCGTCTGCCCTGTGCGTCGTTCATATTCTGATGCTACTGCGGGGACCTTTCCTGCCCTACCGTCCGTGTCACCAACCGCAACAGAAGAACGAGAACCAGGAGCTGTACTAGAAGAACGCCAGAATCCGATTCTGAGAGCTCCATTAAACGATGAAGAAGTGTGCAGCTTGGCCAACTCGAGCGTGCCACGTCTGCCAATCTCAGCGACAGAAACAGCCACCGCGATTGACCTCGCGTCTGTCCCAGGCAAACATGTCATGCCATGTTCGACGCCGGCGCAAGCCGAGAAAGAAACGCCGGTAGGCACTGAGGCACCAGACTCATCGTTAAACCTAGCAGCTGAGTGCCCAGAAGACGCCGACGTTGCGAGATCTACGGACGCTGGTGTCTCGCCAGGAGCAGAATTGAAACCGAATGAGCAAAACCCATTGGATCATTCCGAAAGCCAGGCTCGTGACATCCTTGAGCAAGTAGCAAGACGCCATGGGAGTTCTTTACTGACGCGTCTCGACAAGCAATCCGTGATTAGGTCGTTGGAAGCGGCGACAACGTTAACGCTGCAGCCCTACCACCATCTGATTCGTCCGACAGCAGCTTCAGCCCCGAAGTCGACAGTAGCATCGGACTCCCTTCTAGCCCAGACGGATGTGACGTGGAAATGCAAGCCCCGCGAGAGGTCCAGCGTGTTCACAAGTCTGGCACCAGCTCGGACGGCACCCAAGATAGCCGCTCCGAGTTCCAGCAACCGAAGAAACCTCGACCCTCTTCTAGAGGGTCGAATTGTGCTGTGTAGTGTACGTACTCCAGTTCCCACGGACAGATCCCCGGGGTATACCGAATCGAACAACACGACCAGGTCAGTCACCCACCTTTTTTCAATATGGCTGACACCCTGAAAATTCTTTCTTTAAATGTTCAAGGGTTCCGTAACCCAGTAAAGCAAGCCGAGGTTATCAGCATAGCCCGCGCAGAACATTGTGATATTCTGTGTTTACAAGAAACAAATTTTTTCACCATTGGCCACGTTCGTGCATTCAAACGCGCATTTAATTTAGACTGTTATTTTTCCTTCGCGACATCTCGCTCCTCTGGAGTTGGAATTATTATTTTTAACCGCGCTCTTCTGCGCTATCATCATGTTTTCTATGACGGGATTGGACGGGTATTGGCTTTTGACTGCGTCCTATCATCCTCCAAGCTGCGTGTTTTGTGTATTTATGGGCCAGCTCAAGCAGCGATGTCTAACGACTTTTTCCGTGACCTGGACGTGTATTTTCTAGACGGTCGTCATGTCATACTCACTGGAGAGTTTAATTGTGTATTAGACACGCGAGCTGACGTGCAAGGTACAGGATGGGGTCGCTCTGATTGGAACGCGCGAGAGCTGCGTCGCCTAGTGCAACATTTCTCTTTGACAGATACGTACAGACTAGTGCATGGACCACAGTATGCCTGGACTTGGTGGCGTAGCACGTCGTCTAGTCGTTTGGATCGTTTCTATGTGCCGAGCGCGCTAGCTTCTTACGTATCGCACTGTGATGTAGTAACATTACCATCATCGCCTGTTTATATATCAGACCACCGACCAGTGACGCTCGAGGCTCACTTTCCCTTTTCATCATCAGTGAAACCTTGGCGTCTTGACATCCGCATTCTGCACGACGCGCGTACACGCTCCAGTTTATCTAGAATCTTGCGCGCCTCTCTTTTGGTATGCGGTCCGGAGGTGTGGGACGCGCTCAAGACGCAGTGGCGTTTACACTGCTCAGTAGCAGGGCGGGCCCTTAGACGCCGTACGTCCGAAGAACTAGCGGACACTGCCACAAAGCTGCGTATTGCTCTTCGGGTTGATCGACTAACTCCCTTGATGCGCGCATGGCAGCGGGAGTTGAGGGGTCGTTTTCAACGCCTCATTGCAGCTTCGTCGTTGACGGCGGCTGCTTGGCGTTGCAGACGTAATCCTTGTGTTCATCCTGAGGTTCTACGCTTTGCGAAAAGCTCGCTTCTCAACCCGTCGAGTCGACTAGGAACTCCGGCTGCCAGATTCTTACACACTGCCTTACCGCCGACACGTGATCAATCAGTTTTCCTAGCTCACTTTGCCAACATAGCTCGTACGACAATGTCATCACATCGCGGTACCACCGAGACAGCCACAATGTTAAGTAGGCTCCCTCAAATTTCATCTGAAGTAGCTGAACAACTGTGCACAAGTCCGTCAGCTGACGAAGTGAAAGAGGCACTGTCTTCCATGAAGCGTGGCTCGGCCCCCGGGCCAGATGGGTTGCCTGTTGAGTTTTATTTAACGTTTTGGGACGACATTGGTGCTCTTTTCACCTCTGTTATTTGCCGCTGTTTCGAGAACTTTGAATTTCCTGATAGCTTTCGCGATGGTCGAATTTTTTTAATACCTTAACATGACCCATCGTCAGTTCGCCCAGAGGAGTGGCGACCAATAACGCTCCTCAACGTTGATTATAAAACTTTCGCGGCAGTTATCACTCGGCGTTTGAGAAGCCTGATCCCCTCCTTAATAGGTCATCATCAGGCGTGCTCTATTCCTGGAAGAGAAATCCACAGTCGCTCCTTTGTTACGCGCGATAGAGTTGCGTACACGTTAACAAGATCAGCTCGGGGACTCTTAGTTTCACTTGACCAGGAAAAGGCATTCGATCGCCTCAAACATAGCTTTATATTTAGCGTAATGGCAGCATTTGGCTTCTCACAAAACTTCGTCGAGCTTCTCAGAAACGCATACCGAAATATACGCAGCACGTTATTTCTTGATGGTTTAGAGAGTGCGCCATTTCCGGTTACCCGTGGTGTTCGCCAGGGGTGTCCTTTATCCCCTGCACTTTTTGTATTGAGCCTCGAACCCTTCCTTCAATCGCTAATCGCTGATTCTTACGTTAGAGGCCTTCCTCTTCCAGGTAGTGGTACCGTGACAGTGACAGCATTTGCTGATGACATCACGTTCCTCATTCATGATGACATCACGAATGAGGACAGTTTATCCCGTAGCCTACGACTTTTTACTACGTATGGCACGATTTCAGGTGCTGCGTAAAATTTTTCCAAATGTCAATATTTATTCATTGGTTCACCAGACGCAAGTCTAAGTTCCTTTTTCGGTCTTCAAAAAAGTGACTCTATTCGCATTCTGGGGCTTGATTATACTGGCTACGGCATATCAGCCTCCTTGTGGAATTCAGTAGTCGAAGATGTAAAACGACACGTCCGGGAAGCACAAGAGTATGATTTACCGATGCTCGAAAGAAGGCATTTAGCACAGACGGTGTTTTGCGGCCGTGCATGGTATATATCTCATGTCTTACAGCCCCCATTACAAATCACCAGGTCGTTGCAATCCCTGATTGGCTCTTTTTTCTGGTTGGGTGGAACAGAGCTGGTTTGCCGAGCAGCTCTTGGGCAACCGAGAAACTGCGGTGGATTCGCATTCCCATCCGTCTCTGTTCGCTGCCGGCTACTTGCCCTACGATTCTTACTTCGGTTGTTGCATGGTGATCAGTGCCCCGCGCGTGATCTTGCCTGCTATTTCTTAGGCACCAAGTTACGCTATTTACTACCAGATGCACGGCTTAATTCTGCACCACAAACACTTCACGTACCTGCATTTTACTCAACGGCAGTAGCATTTTATCGACACGCGCAGCAGGTTTGTGCCGATGTGGACATTCTTGAAAGCCGCATTGTAGATACAACGGCGGCTCTTCTGCTTCCTCTGGTTCCTCTAGCCCGTCTAGCATGATTGAGACATGTCTCGTGGAGCACGATAACGGCATCGTTTTTGCCTGGTCACCTCCGTGACTTTATGTGGCGTCTTGGATGGAGAGTACTCCCAACACGGGACAGACTGGAGAGGTGGGGCATGGTCCCATCTTCCACTTGTCTTAACTGCCCGTTACAGGAGTCTAACCAGCATATGCTGCAGCAATGTGTCATTGCGAAAGTGTTTTGGAAGTCATTTAACACTAGTTTTTGTGGCCTAGGTGTTAATCGCTTTGTAACATCTGGTCGCTGCTCGCGTAGTCGCTTTGCACGCCTTCTAATAGCTGCGGGAGCTTTTTGTTTAAGGCGTAATAGGTGCGAAGCTGTTGCGGCAGGTCATCGTCGTCGTGCTCTTTTTCCGATTCTGGAACGCCTCTACTCTGAACTCTTATCGTTTCTGTCGGAGGAATTGTTCTTCCTTGGGGAGGAAGAATTTCTGCGGCAATGGTCATGCCGCTTTCTGTCCGTAGTTGACAGACGCGTTCGATTGGTCTTCCACCTGGCCGGGTTCCTATAGCCAGGTCACCTGTCAATGTCTGATTGGTGCATGTAATCACTATGTGCCTACTATTTTTATGTGTTTGTGTGTGTTCCATATGGGTGTGAGCTCTCCTATATATGCACTTCATTCTAACGATGCAAGTTATGTAACTTTTATGAATATTGATACCTGTTGTACATATTTTCTAACTTCTTCACCAAGTCTTGTAAATTTTGTACATATATCATCATGTACATTTTCCATATTGTGATTAGTGCATTTACGTAGTATATGTACAGTTATTAGTACAACGGACTATCGACATCCTACGGACTTGGACACTTTAGTTTAAATGTGTAGTGTATGTTGTGCTTTGTCTTTTGTTTGTTATTGTGCCTGTTATACAGACGCTTGTCTCTTAGGTTTGTTGCGTCCCATGAAAGAATAAACTTTTTCTAAACACAACAAAATATTTCACGGCGCACCACTGTATTTGTTTCTACCTGCTCGATGAATGCACATCACCTGACGAACGCGCACTCGTACTCCTCGTTTATAAGCTTCGATGTGAACTTGCTGGAACCCAGTGACGCCGTCGTTGTTTACACGGACAGGAACTAGGTGATATGGCACCTGACAACCAGAAAACTAGAAACAGCAAAGAACAAAAACCTACATGGGTGATGCTTCTTAATAGTAATGCGAGCAATCTTGAACATGGTATTTACATCTTTTCTTTTTATATTTTCCATTAGGCTACGCAGCACACCGAAGTAAGCGTTCGTGGACTACATGCAGAAGCGTAGTAAGAGAGGGCGTGCTTGGGCTTCGTAGCCTTGGCTGTGCTGCCACAGAAAGTCGTCGCCGAGTATAATTCGTTCATTGACGTGTCTTGACAGCAAGTGGGGGGGGGGGGGTAGATAACGGAAGCTGCAATGAGCTACGCCGAACAAGTGAACCATGCAATTGTTGAAGATGGCTTAATCGGGTAACACGATTCCCGCGGCTCTGAGGTGTGCTAACCCGCTGATTTCTAGTTTCGCGAAGGTTTAGCGTTTCCTAAAGGCAATGGATGAGCACAAGAACTTAGACCCATTATTCGACCAGGTATTGATTCTGAATGAGTACGAGTAAACCCAGTTCTCTGCAAGCCTGACTGGACTGACAGAAGTGTGGTGTCGCTTGACTGATTGTTAAAGACGGCAGCCAAGCTCCTGCAGGAAAAATGCGTTTATCGAAAGGCTTGAATTCGAGTTGGCTTGGCCGCATTGTTTTAGCTTTTGCTTTTGGCGTGTAGTTCAGATGATGTCTAGTAATTAAAGGTTGATTCCTGCTCATGAAATTCTTGTAGCTGGTCTTTGAAAACTTGTGAGTCGGTACTTCTGATATTTCCACTAAAATACACCTGATCGGACTAAATGCTTCTAAGTAACATTACAGAGAGTGTCGGTGTAGCCAACGTTGGCATCATGGCAACGCCGTCGCCCTGACGAGGACAAGTTAACTGACCGAGACACTGTTTCCAGCCACGTTCTTGAAAACCTGATCGCTTCAAGCTTCTCCGTGCCTCTGAACTTCAGTCTCAATTGGTACCCAAGTGCTCTGTAAGTAAACTATGTGCGCCCCTATAACAAATGGGGTTGAGTCAAATATCATGTGTCCTGCTCGCGATTGTTGACAGCTTTCACATTGGTTCGGATATGCCCACGTCCCGTGGACAGCCAGACGTTACGAACAGAAGAGTCCACATCGCCAGCTCGTAACAGCTTCCAAGGCTGAAAACTGCTGCAACAAGCGCTTACGTTTCAAAGGTACGATATTCACAGCTACTGCGCAATGTCGAAACAATGAAGATGCTGTCGAGTTTTCATAAAAGTGGAGTTGTCATAGCCGCTTTCACGTGGTTTTCCGTACATTCGTTCTTTCTGAATAAGGTAGAAATTTAGGGGATGATAGACACTTGGAGAGGTAAAAAGTCCTTGAACACGGGGGGTCTCTGGAGCCGAAGTTTTGGCGAGTGTCTAGTTCATAGCAGCATCTGCCTATACCTTAGCACGTCTCTGTTTATGCATAGTTTCGTCCACTCTCGCCCAACGAAAGTGGAAGAGGAGGAGAGGGCAAGTGAGTTGGCACCCTGTCCTTTACTTCTTTCTGTCCCATCCCAACTCTCGTTTTCGCACTTGCCCTCTCCTCCTATTTTGATTTTATTGATTGGTGGAGAGTAGACGAAAGACACAAACGCTAAGGAATGTAGTTGAAGCCTTGAAGAAGACGCTTGTTGGAATGTCGGTTTCAGCGACACCCGCGTTTTGAAGATTTTTCGTCTCTCCTTTCTGAAGTATTTGACCCCTCCTTCAGTTCTTTGCTATCTGCAACACTTGTGAGCAGGAGTATCTACTTGGACAAAAAAAAAAAACAATGCGATAACAAGTATCGCGGACCATTGATTACCCAGTATGACGTCTATGACCAGCGTTTAAGTGTTTATTAACGCTTGGTTTCACAAAGAAGATGACGTGTTTGTATGCCGAAAGCAATGTTACGCCATTTTCTTCCGTAACAACGGTACATGAGCGGTCAATTCGCGGCGCTTATACGTAACGACAAAGAACATGTTTCGCTTTCAGTTCCACATGCGTGTGTGCGTAGCCAGGATGACACACGTGCATGTTTTGATAATAACTCTGATTACATCACATGTGTAAATATGAGGAGAGCTTGATACTGCGGCCGCGCGTTTATCAGTATCATCTACACGGGGCGAACGCGGGATGGATGCGCTGTCACGCGGTTGTTGTCGCAGCTCGCAAACGCCACTACGCTATCCGGTCGTCCAGACTTCACTGATTCTCGTACGCAAGAAGAAAGAAGCAGTACTGCTCACTTCGTGGGCTTGTAATGCATGAAGAGCAGAAAAACTTCCGACGCCAGCAGCGTCCGTGGGTTAGTCTTCTCTGCAAGATCGCACAAGATCGATCACACCAACGACAAGCTCGGTCACCTCTTCGGCGAAATAGGGGTGCAAAGTAGGCACAAAGGGGGTCACAATGCTGTAACCAACGGGAGATCTCCCGTTGGTTACAGCATTGAGACACCACAAGTGAGTAGGGCTTAGCCGCCATTTTTTTCAAAATTTCTCGACTAGCACTTTTATTGGCCCGCAGCGACCGATTCGGCGGCAGACGCCGCAAAAATCGGTACGAGAGCGATCGGCGCGGAGAGGGCCCTTTCGGTGGATTTCGCTGCCGCCGAACCAGATTCGGTGGCCGGAATGCTCACTGCGAACGCGCCCCGACTTTTGGTGCTATCCTCGCTGATTTGTGGGCGACATTACGTTGACAAGCGGTAACATGGACTCAAAAGACAATTGTTTAAGCGATGCCAGTGCGAAGAGAACGTTGTAGACGTTGAGGTACACTTTCAATTCGAAACAGTTATTTTACAACATATTTGAGCATGCGAGCAGTAGGAAGTTCAACACATTTTTAGGGGCGAAACAGGGAAGTTGATTGCAAACTGGTAACAACATTTCAGGTGAGTACAACTGTCTGGTGTAACAAAATCACTTCAGTAGCACGTACAAACAAGAGAACATAGACAGGAGGTAACACACAGCACTTCCAATATTCTCACAGGTCACGAATCACTCAAGAAAACAAAGAGAAAAGAAACGCAAAAAAGCAGTAAATATGAACAGATTCACATACGTGCGACGAGAAGGAATTTTTCCCCCGAGTTAAAACGGCAGTAAACGAAGTTCAATATTCCCGTTCCGAACTCCAAAAAAAAACGTGTATGCCACCTTCTGATAAATGCTTCTTCACTCTGAGTTTCCATCTGTTCGGTAAGGTACCGAACCATGATCATTCTAATCTTCTGTAACGCTGGGTATGCAGCTCGTTGGGGTCGTCGCCGTGCTTTGGCCATACAGCAGCGACGCCACAAGACGAACTTTGTGACGTACAGTACGAGTTGTTCAACTAAGCCCCTTCTGCGCTGTTGGCTCGAAGGAATCGACGCTCCGAATTGAAGACGCACGACGTGCTACACGCCATTGGCCGCTACGCATTCAAACATCATGTGGTGGATCGTTTCTCTTTTCCCGCAGTTGGGGCAGTGGTCATAGGAACGACGCCCCACTTTGACAGTCTCTGACGAGTGGGCAACGCGTCCCATCACCGCAGCCAATCAAATTCTCCAACTATTTCCGGTACGTGGTTGTTGCACCATTTCTTCCACTTGCTGGGCCTCCATCTCTGTTTTTCCTCGTCAGTAATCGAGCGACTGATTAACATTCCGCTAATGCGTGCGGGTGCGAGCTTTGCAAGGTATTCTTCGGTGGCTTCGCCGTCAACCGACCGCTTGAGGCCCTCTGCTGCTTTATAAAAGGCATGTGAGTGTTCTGATTGAGGTGTCCGGTACCTTTCCGACATGATTGCGGCTCCAAGAGTTCCGGTCCAATACAGCAATAAGCTACGGCCAGGATAGTCATTGTCCTGAAACAATTTGTGAACTGCTTTAGCTGCAAGTGTCTTTGTGAATGTCACAACATCTGGCAGACTGAGTCATCAGCAACTTTTTGCGAGCTTCAGGAACTTTTGTTGAACTTTGGCTGTCTTCCCGTCCCATAGGAGGCTCCAACCAGTGACGCAAGGCGGCTGTGAAAAAGTTTGGGTATGAGTGCAATGTGCCTGATATAAAAAGAATATGCGCATGCACTCCTTTTCACCACCGTCACTTTGGCGTCAAGTGACAAATCAGTGGCATATGCGAAAACCTGCGTGGCTCTGTGTACGGCGTCCTCTCAATTTATTTTGGCCACCTCCCCGTCTTGAAAGTATACCCCGATGACTTTTACGGCATCCACGTATTGAATACCACCCGGAAAAGAGCCGTGGAAGCCACCAAAACGAAGGGCTTTGCTTTTCTCCGCATTCAGGAAAGCACCCGATAAACTGGCATATCCTTCGAACAGCTTCAAGAAAGCGCGGTAACTGGCTTGGTTTCACACGAACACAGAGATGTCATCCGCATAAGCGGTGGTTTTAACTGACTCCAGACCTGTCATCGGAAAGCCCTGAATACCAGGGCACTTTGCCACTTTCCTAAGGAGAGGATCTATGAAAAGCACAAAGAGCACCGGTGCGATAGGGCATCCCTGGCGAACACCTCTTGTTACTGGAAAGATTGCTGTCTCCACGCAATTGAGGAGACGTCGACTGGTCATGTTGGTGTATAGAAGCTTTATGCAGTGAACGTACTGCTCAGGCAAACCAAACATTCCAAGTAGGCAGTATAGGTAGTCATGTTCGACCCTGTCGAAGGCCTTAGCTTGATCCGATGACACGAAAGCACCGGTAACATTTTTTTTTGCATTGGCATAGTAGAACAAATATCTTATCAAAGTAAGTGTTTGAAAAATTGACTTACCCGGCACTGCACACGTTTGCGTGGGTGACACTATATCGGGCAGAAAAGGTTTTAGCCTCAAGCCAAGGATCGTAGCTACAAGTTTGTAGTCCGTGTTAAGGAGGGTAATCGCCCTCCATGACCGTGGATCGTCAGAATACATGCTCTCCTTTGGCAGCAAGACTATACTGAAAGACCTCGGTTTTTGCCAATCACTAACGAACCCGTTAACCATGTCAGTAAGTGCGTCGCCTAGGACGTCGAAGAAAGTTATATAAAACCCCGTCAGTATTCCGTCTCGACCTGGAGCCATGATAGTGTTAATTTTCCTCAAGGCTTGACAACATTCATCTTTCGTCACCTCAGTGCAGAACATATCAGACGCCTCAGGACAGAGCGTGGGCAAGCCTTCACAAAAGTCTGCGATTCTTTGATGCTGGTTTCTGTTTTTGAGCGATGATCTGCAGAGCAGAGCCTTTCAAAATGCGCCCTTAAGACCTCCTCGTTTGATTTGATATCTGTGACGATCCTCTTACACTTTGTCCGTGCTGCAGCGATAATACTGGGCTGGTGTTTTCTTACCCTACTCGCTGTGCGTATGCCAAGTTATCTAGTTCATCCATAGGCAGGTGCAGTTCCTCTGTGCGTTTAAAAGCCCCGGACCGTGCCCCCAACAAGAGGTCGCACTTAGCCTTTTTGGCCGCAATGTACTCTTTAATTGCGCCGGTTAGATTACCTGCGCACTCAACGATTTGAATACGCCTCAATGTTTCATTCATTTGTGATGTTAGACGTGCATGGCACATTTTCCCGACTTCCTGTGCAATCACACGCCATCTGGCCTTCAAGAGATCCCATGCTGTCAGCGTAATTTGCGGTGTGTCTTCCAAAGACGCATAGATATTCATGCGCATTTTAGATACCAGAACTTCCTCATTTAAAATTGATGAATGCATTTGCCACAACTTGGAGCAATGCCTTCCCAGCTGGGCCTTCAAGGTGACCAGCACTGGCATGTGGTCGCTAAGCTTGTTGCTTTACCCAGGCGCTAAAGAAATGACATCGCATGTCTGGAAACTTGCAACGAGCTCGTTAGGGATATAGACTCTGTCAATGCTGCTCTGAGACTTACCCTGAACGCGCGTGGCTCCAAAAGTGTTCCCGTGAAGCGTTGTCCATGCATCGACCAGCTTAAACTCTCTACATATTTTCTGCAACTCTTTCGAATGGTATGTGCTTTGTCATTGACTAGGGCCTCGGACATCTCCAATTGAGTCAAAAACACAGTTGAAATCACCTAACAACACGCATGGTGCTGAATTTAGCAGGAATGACCTGGCACCTCTAAAAAGTCATTGGCAAGAGACCTCGCGTAAAAGTTGGGGAATCGAATTTCTGGTTTTTTATCCACATGTCCACCGCATAACACGGACTTATGCATTGAAGAGGCAATGCGCACCTCGCCTGAACCTCGGATTGAGAAACACGACCCCGGTGCCACGCGACATCAATCGTCTGTGTTAAGGAGAAGAAGGCTTCAACCGAAAATCTAATACGGAAGGTCAAGACGTCGTGCCGCGTTCGAAAGTTGGTCTCTTGCAGAAAAAGCACGTCGACCCCGAGCGAGGGCACGAGATTCATTTTCTCCTGCTGTTTTACAAGATCTTTGAATCCACGAACATTGAAAGTAATGAAAGATAGCCTATTCATTTAAAATAAATATAGGGGGGAACGAAACAATAGCCTTTTTTCCTTTTTTTACCAGCGATGGGTAAGGGTACGGCGCGGCCTCTCCTGTGTCAAGCGGCTGTAGATGGAGTCAACGTGATGATACTCGAAGTACTGGCGCTGAGATATACTCAAGCGCACAGATAGAATGGCCCCAGTAAGCAACACCAATAATAACAGAAATAGTACATGCAGCATGCAACGTAACTCACAGGATGCAATTACTATAACAGGCCATAGCCGCCACAGCATAGAACTCACAAATTGGCACATGAAGGTTACATCGTGAATGACAGTAACATATCGAATACTAAACAGTTTGCATGCATCAGAGACAACAAATGCGTAGTGGTTGTACGGCTGGGAAGCTAGCATTGCAACGGTAAAGCAACAGGAAGCGGAAAGAATGGATGTGTGCAGCACAAAAAAAGATTGCCCGCAGCTTCCCTCGGGGGAACACTGAGGAGGATGCGGAGCATATAATTGGTTAACGGGGTGTTAAAGTGCGACTTACTTGGGTCGATGGCTAAATTGGTTAACGTGGTTGTGAAATGGGGTGTTAAATTGCGACTTACTTGGGTCGATGGCTAAATTGGTTAACGTGGTTGTAGGAGGGGGTGTTAAATGAGTGAACACGTACACACGTATGCGAAAGGGCGGCGCTGGTCGAAGGGACGTCGATCATTGTGTTTGTGGATTCGTTGGCATTCATTTCACCACGACCTTGGACGTCGACGCGCCGTACAAACCAACCGACGAGCGGCAACTGAGCAAGCGAGTGCCAACCTTGAGTATATATACAGCGCGACGGCGCATGCACTGTCAGCTGTTGAATGTTCTCGAAGCGCGACGGCGCATGCGCGTCCACTGGAGAATCAGGAGAATTGTAGAATGTTCTCGAAGGGGAGAAGTGCGAAGTGCGCGTGGCACAGATGGTGGGTGACGGTGCATGCGCGCGTCAGCTGTCGAATGTTCGAGAAGGGGGAGAAGCGCAACAGCGCATGCGCGCGCGTCAGCTGCCGATGTTCTCGAAGCGCGACGGCGCATGCGCGCGCGTCAGCTGCCGATGTTCTCGAAGCGTGACGGCGCATGCGCGCTACATTATACACCTAGCGAATGTTCGTGAAGAGGAGAAGCGCACGCGGTGTGTAGAGGAGGAAGGGTGCACAGATGGTGGAGGAGTGAAGCGCGCGCGGTGTGTAGAGGAGGAAGGGATGCACAGATGGTGGAAGGAGGAGGAGGAAGCTTGCGGACGGCGCCGCACTACAAGCCTCGAGTATTAGATGCTCCGCATAAAAAAAAAAACATTGCGTGCTCACCCACATCAGGTGATGGATCTCGGTATGGCGATTCCACTCGGGGCTTTTTGGATGTTCCGGAGGTGGTGACATCGCTTCCACTGCTTGAGCTACCAGGCTTGGTGCGACGCTGAGAGTTTGTGGCTCTAGACAACCTGTCGGGAGAACAAGTATTTTCGGGAGACAAAAATACCGATCTCGAGAGGCTTGCGAAGATCTGTCACTCCTTAATTTTCGTGATGGTGACCGGCTCCAACGATGTCTGGATGTCTTGTCGCGCGCTTCTTGGGCCTGTACAGTGTGTGTGCGAGGTGTTTTAGGTTTCTTTGATGACGTGGTCTTTATTTCTTTCGTGGGCGTTGTCTTTACGCTACCTTCCAGGCCCACAGGTGGCCGTTCGTGGAGCTCGTCACTTGCACTTGTTGCCTCGGAAGGTTGGAGCAATTTTCCGGGTTGGCCAGCGCCCCGAGATGCTTGGGACGCTTCCTCCAGCGGTGATGCGTTCGAGGATTGTTCGTTTTCTGTGGCCTTGAGTTCGCCTGATGAAGACGTAGCAGACGCACTCGGCGTCTCCACAGTGTTGCTGGGATCCTGTGACGACGTTGCGGGAAGTGACAACGCTGCGGTGTCCCCAGTCCGCGCAGTAACGTCGTTGTCACTCGTTGTGCATGGCAACGCGGCATCAATGCCGCTGGCGTCCTCTGTCCTGGCGTCATGAAAGTCTGCGTTGGTTGCACTGTCTTCAACTTTTCGGTATGGCTGAAGAGCTGAAATAACTGCGTCATCTGACACGTATGGCGGGAGGCGCAACACACTGACTTGTACGCTTGGCGCCCCGACTGCTTCAATTTGTACCTTGTGACCTTGTAACTTGAATCCTTGGTTCACCATCAACTTGGTTGCTTGTGCAGCCCACTGAGCCGTAACTAGGAACTTCGAAGCTCCGAGATGTTGCAGGAACAGCTCTTTTTCACTCCCCATGACGTCTTCGAGGCCATCGATGATCTCGTCGACGGACGCCGTCCCCTCTGGGACGGTGAAGTTGAAGCAGTGCTCCTTGAGGGGGAGTGCCGCAGGCCTTGACGCCATCCTCGCTAGTCCCGACAGGGGCTGACGACGATGGGATCAGGCCTAAAAAAACAAAGGCTGGCTGGCAAAGTCGCGAGTGGACACCCGGTAGAAAACGCCGCCGGAACGCCGAAGCTCCTTATAGCGGCACCCGTTCGTCCTTTGATGTCGTAGTAGTAGTCGTAGTGTGTAACCAGTATTGCATTTTGAACTCCAAGGTGGTGCCGGTGAGAGATTTCTTCTGTGCGTTGTTGAACAATAAAAAGATAGTGCTCAATGTGCATGCCAATGGTTGCTAAGAGGTAATGAGAGCCAGGAGAATTCGGCTTTTAGTTAACGCGCACGCTGCGAATTTTGTATTGTTCAACAACGCACAGAAGACAAGAAAGGGTTGCTACGTTATACTCGCTGGGCGTAACCTCCTAGGTTTTAGAAAGGTTTAGCGAGCGTTGGGACGCAGTGCCATGAATACAGTGAACTAGTATATGCCATGAACTCGAGGGGGTTAAAGGTGGGAAGTAGACACGAAGCGCAAGTCGTTAGAAAAGTGTGCGTGTGCCTCCTCTCGCTCAGTCCTTGGAATGTCCGCTGGATGGCGGTGCTTCTTTTTGAGGAATATGTAATGAAAAGATGCGAGATGGTGGCACTTGGAGTGGATGGTGGTACTTACGGACACACAGACAGATGCACGGACGGACGCACGGACAGATGGACGGACGCAGGAGTGGATGCATGGACGAATGCTGGGACGGACGCACAGATGAACGTGCGGACGCACGGACAGATGCACGCATGGACGGGCGGATGAACGCACGGGTGGCGACACAGATGGACGCATGGATGGACGGAAGCAAGAACGAATCGACGGACGGATGCTTCGCCCCACTCTCCATGATTCACTCCGTGGATATGGCGCCATTTTTTCTCTCTCTGCGAACTGAAAGATAACCTCATGGTATCCTGCACTGAATGAGAGGGAATGAGCACAGGTTACTTTCAGACCTGCAGCCACTGCTACAACGTTTTTTTTTTCAAATACGGCAGAACAGTTATATCCTGCAGATCTTATCAAAACATTGCTTTCAGGCCACGAGTTATATCTAATCGGAACGATTTCATTTGTGAATATGTTTTAATGGTACTTATCTGTCAGGACTAGAACAGCTCCTGTTTTAAACGTGAAATGCGTACATCATGGAAAGTATCACGTGCTAATATGTGAGCTTCGTCGAAAACTCGCTATTTTTTTAAACGGCTTGCTCTTAATGACGTCAGTGCTCCGACTCATTGCACCGTAACTTTGCCCGCGGTTTAGTTGGCCACCGTAAAATTGCACGATAACGACAGAACGAAACGAAACAAGCGTACTGCTGTTAGTTTCTGCCACTACTACTCATGTAACGAAATGGTGGCCAATGCATATGTACTACAGTCAACTCAGATATGCACAATTCTAATCTTTAGCGTTTCTTGCTTCAGTGAAATGGAGGACGTAGAAAAGCAGAATGCCCGAGCTGCAAGGTTGGAGGCCGAGAATGTCAACAAGTAAGCCTCGCTAATCCCTGTGATTCGTGTAGCAACAATCCGGCTATTTAGATATTAGTAACCATACCATCAACGAACGAAAGCTTATCTCATGACTACTGGTCTTTGAACAAGCGCTGCACTTTATTGTCGTCGTCGTGCCGTTTCCCGTTTGAAGCAAGCGCTTCAAACATCTAGTTGCCATAGGCAGCCTATTACTTTAATTAGATCTTAGAGCGCGAAGCTAGACGTGAACAAGGTCAGGTCATTGTGTTCGTGGATAGACATGTGTTGATTGGATTGGATAAACTTTTATTTGGTCCACCAAAACACAGATCACTGTGTTGCGGGCAGCTTCCACGTGGGGACTGAGATGCCAAGCTCCTCAGCCGCCTCGCGGGCTTGGTGGACAGCCCAGAGGTGATTTGAACGTTTGTTATTTCGTAAACTGTTTGTTTCTAGTTTGTCTCTTCGTTTCAAAAACTACTTACCGGGCTTTACATTGGCTTTGAGTGATCTTTCTTGGTTATGATGGTCATGATGCCCTGCTGATTTTTCTCGGTGGGGTGCTCGTGCCCCCCCTTGCTCCCCCCTTCCAAGCTGATACGTTAGTGGGATATGCTAAGAGTTCGCTGTCAGATGACAAAAAGTGCACGTGCCCAGTTGTTTTTTTTGTGAGCTAGCGAAGTTCAATTACTTCTGCTTTCGGTGTGCATGGTAAGATAGTGTGTGCCTGCGTTTTATGCCTATTTGGAAGTCAGTAGAGCCTATAACCTTTTTTATTTCTTGATGCCAAAGCACGAAAATGGCTAGACATTCTAAAGGCGTTACAGCGGTAAATGTGTCGCTCCAAGTGTTTTGCTAAACGCTCAGTCAACGGGCTCACGGCTGAAGCTATATTTGCAGGCAGGACCACAGTGAAACCGAAAAGTGACACCGAGACAAGATGAACATGTACATCAGCGAGATGGCTTCCTTGGTGCTCATGTGCAAGGCTATGTCCCGCAAGCTGGACAAGTTGACCGTACTCCGCATGGTCGTGCAACAAGATCAAGACCATACGTGGTACATGCTCGTCACGATCACTGGAGTCGACATACAATGTTTCTTCTAATTCGTGTGTTTACAGAAACTTAGCAGAGCATTTACTACACTGTTAATATGACTAATGATGCACAGAAAACAATACCATGTGTTCGTTCAGAGATTCGTGTTCGTTGTGCTGAGATATTTTGCACCGCTTGCTCGCATTAGCAATATCAGTCCGTCAATCAATCTTATTAATCGACTCATGAATTATTTGTGCCTAAGAGCATTACAGGTGTTTATGGCAAGTGGTCGCATTCAAATAATTAATACTATTAATTTATCTTCCATCATGCAGGTTCCATAAGTTCGTACACGGAAGGGCAATACAAGCCCCCATGATTATTGGACGACGACATCAAAAACGTTGTCTTACAGGTAAGTGATAGCGTAACTTGAATTCTGAAAGTTTATTCCCCCAAGTAAGTCTCCTGATATTTTCCTGATATTTTCCTTTTCCTTGTAAACTTTATTTCCACTCCCTTCTATAATGCCATATGGCCCTGAGGATAAATAAAATGAAATGAAATGAAATGAAATAACCTACGTTTAGCTCAAGTTCGAAGTTATCCACAAAGCTTATTTTCACTTGCGATCAAGATAGCAATAGACTAACAATATCTCGTCGTATTTACTGCAGCTACTCTGAGGCTGTCTTTATCGGACATTGTTTGGTGCCATGTCACACATTCTTTTGTGCTCCCGCAAGGATAAGCTTTTGCAGCAAGAACCACAAAAGTGTTTATCAGATGATAACCGCGTGGCGGAACATTCACT
>NW_023609681.1:0-18116 GCF_013339725.1 Rhipicephalus microplus | reverse complement strand
GATGCACTGCGTCAGTGAGAACAGACTGTCTTCCAACCTCCTGTGTTTCCGAAATCCATTCTGCAGTTCCCCCAGCACCCCTCATCCTCTATCCACGCCTGCAGTCTTTCCTTTATAATCTGCATCACCAGCCTGTAGACCACTGATGTCACTGTTATAGGACGGTAGTTGTTTATGTCAGCTTTGTCCCCCTTTCCTTTTTCCTGAAGGACCTACGGCGACGAGGAAGAGCGTGCTACGTATCCTAATTACTTTCCTGCGAGACACTGGACTGAGTGACATTTGGTGACTGACCACTTTTATTTAAGAGATGCTCAGGCGGAACAATTGCCGGACTTTAGGCCAGACTGACACCGCCTTTGCAACACCAGCAGCAGCACCACCACCACCATCCCTAAAAAAAAAGGTTCTGTTTAGTTGCTCTTACTTTAATTTTTTTCCTTGTGATTAGGACTAGAATTAGGATGTTTTGTGCAGCTGGCGAATTTAGGCTTGCATAATTTTCAAACAATCGCACCACCCGGTTTTCACATTGCTGAATGTAACTAATGCCATTTTGTTTGTTTGCTCTTTAACTAAGCCCGAGTAGCCGCTAGAAAAGTCGCACATAGCGCGACGTAACCCTGCTCAAGCTGGCAGCCTTGGTGCTATTCCACATGCAGCATTGTGCCGGTATTCCTATCTCACTGCACTGTACCCTAACACAATTGTCACTAATCACCAGTCACACGCGATGTCTGTAGCATTCAAAAACTTCAAGACAAGTCGCGACACCTGTCTCCTGAAGATCCAGTGAGCAGCGGAAACACAATATCAGTTAGGTTGCCGCATAACGAGCCTAAACATTGCAGTTCATCAAATAAACAATACCGTTCCTTCTTAAGCTCATGAAACTTAAGGAAATAGTGTTCTATATCACCACTTTCCTTGCAATTCAGGTACAATGGCGTCGCGGAGAGTCTGATATTGTGGAGCCATTCTGGTGTGCTCGCTGACCCCGTTCAGATGCCATAAAGCAGATAGGCTTTTTCCCTTGATAGCCCTTTTTGTCACAAATGGCTGGTGAGGCGTCAGCCATAAGGAGGGGAAATGCTTGTTGACAGCTTCTCGTAGAAGACGCTGAATGTCTTTGGGAGCCTTTTTTGTCGGTGTAAGTTCCAAAGCGCTCCGCGCAAGTCTGTCCTCCGCCTCATTACCAGCGATATCCACATGTGATTGAATGCATTGAAACTTTGTTTAGACCAAAGTGATGAAGGTCTTTAAGGATTTGCAGTGATCTTTGAGTGCACCCATCCGAAACTAATCCATGCTTTAGCTGCTACAGCACGGGCTTACTGTCCGAAAACAGCCCACCTTGTTTTCATTTTTAATAATATAGAAGGTACCACCTTTGGTTATTAACCTTGGGACCTGCTCCTGCATATTTTCATGCTACGTATCATATTTTTGACACCAATAAAAAAATATTGATTGATTCATTGATGAATATTAGGTAAGTACTCCTATTATACGGCTGTCACGTCGGGTTACGATCAGCTGTGGTTAGAATCCATCCACTGAAGTTTATTAATGTATACCAGTGTCCAGGGCTACCATGTTCACGAGCACCAGCGCTTCATATCAGCTTATCACTTACGGTGTTGCTAATGTTCATGTATCTGTAGGCACCGCTGCACAAGTGCAAGAAACTGGCATCACCTGTGACTATTTAACGCATGTTTGTGCGTTCAACATTTGTACATACAATTATCGGCATTTCGCAACGTGTCATTCAATAAAAAATTTCAACCCTGTGACCTTCCTTCCGCATGGTTTGCATAAGGTTGATTGCCAAAGTACGTGGGATCTGCCTATTTTTTGTTTACAAATACTGTTAGCCTTTACACATGGCTATTACAGGAATGAAAAACAAAAAATTACACAACATAACAATCATTCTAGAATCTGAAAATAATCAACTCGTTTAATTAAAACTTACAGATGAAGAGGCAAAATAATGTACACCAAAACACGCCACCACATAACAAAAAAAATGTGCCAAATCACGCACAGACAAATAAAGCTTTGATATAGCTGTAAGTGAGACTGTGAGCTATGCGTTTTGAGAATAAATCAGCGGATGGGCATAAAATGGCTTCTTCGGTGAAAGAATTCCATCCCATGATAACTCTTCGGATGATTCTACACTTATCTGTGTAAACAGCAGGAGCACCAATCGTGTACTTCTTGTGTCAATAAAAATACACTTCATGGCACTTTTTGCGTCAATAAAAATAACTCCCAGCCACATTGCCCTTAAGCAGCAGCACCGAGCTCTGCAACCACATTACTATAGTAAAAAGTATAAAAATATAAGCAGTATCGACATGCGGAGCAAAAGTTGTGCACGCAGTTGGGATGCATGCGTGCCTTGCTGCATTCAAGGTTCTTCAGTGATTTCCCAATGTGTTGCGTGCAGCTTGCATCACATCCTGAATATTGGTGTAGCCTTCTTTTTGCCATTTTTTTAATGCTCGACTAAACGGAAAGACATGGCGCCATAGTGACCTTCACAAAAGAATCTTCATCGCTTGGCAAGAATTATTCTCAGAAAGGCTGGAAAACGGTTTTGTCTGCCTAGGTGACTTACCTACCAGCACTTACGAAAAGTACTTGCTATAAAAAAACAGTTTGCCAACCACGGATTCTGTAGGCTGCATTCCAGACTCTGCATGCGCGTCATTATTTACACTGGGCAGTCAAAGCGTGTGCCTTTGCAGACGAAACTTTTCGGGCAAATACTAACGACCAGTGAAGTGAAAAAAGACAAAAAGATTGGAGCCATTTCCACCAAGTAAAAACTGTCAGACTGCGAAGCTGTTAGCGAGCCAGTGCATGTGATCATCATCATCATCATCATCATCATCAACACCACCATTATCATCATCATCATCAATCTGTTGCTTCTCATTTTTTTATTCACCCCTCCTCTTTTCTAGCCACGTGAACTATGTAACGACTACCACTACTAATCGTGCGGCTGCTACTACTACTACTACTACGACTACGACGACGAAGAGAAGAATGACACGTGGTAGACTAAGACCGTTTCTCTGCAAAACGTAAACATTAATATGTGCGGATTTATCGACTACTCTTCTGCTTCAGTATACTGATATCATACCAATAGACGCCGGGCTTTGTTGTAGGCCCGTGTGCTCAGATTTGGGTGCACGTTAAAAAACCCCAGGTGGTTGAAATTTCCGGAGCCCTCTACTACGGCGTCTCTCATAATCATATCGTGCTTTTGGGACGTTAAACCCCACAAATCAATCAATCAATCAATCAATCAATCAATCAATTACACCCATGGCTTAGAGTTAATTTGCTTGCGATAATGGCAAAGCGATGTGTACCGTAGCTCGTTGTCTCCTGAGTCGTCTCAGGAGTATTAAAGGGTGGCTCGCAAGGCTCTGCAAGAGACGCAAGGCAGCGATCTGCCCTATTCTGGTTTTGCGGGTGTTTCGTGCCAAATACATTACCACTCCTGCGCTGAAGCTGGATGTAGTCAAGGTTGCGTAGCACGCCGTGGTATACACAGTGCTCTATCCTGTCCACTCCCGGGCCACTTCTTCAATGTCAGCGCTAAAAAACGAGGATAAGGGGAACAAAGTACACAGCACAGGCGCTACTGACAACAAAAACAGTTTGTGTTGTCAGTAGCACCAGTGTTGGGTACTTTATTTCCCAAATCCTTTTTTATTTGGGAGGGGGGGGGGCTCCCATCCAAGAAGCAAGACAGACAAACAAGCCCGTATCGCTACCCTCCTCACACGTCACAAACTGAGTTTGCAAGATGAATAAATTATACAGATGGCGATTTGGATGTTTCGCAGTCCAATATACATGAGATCTTTACAGGTAACTTTGACTTGTTCATGGTCTCACGGTGCTTCTTTGTAGAATAATGGGTGTTCCTCGTCCCTTTCAGATGATCATAGGGGTGTCTTGGTGTTCTTTCATTTGATGTTGGCAGGCTGAATCGCTATTACAAGCGCTTTATTTCTCTACTCTTCTGTCGCCTGTGTCTTGAAGTATCAGTCCTGTGCCCTTTTGTATAGGGGTATGTGGCGGTGGCTTTGGAAACATGGAGATTCAATAGCGCCCTACATACGTGCTAAATCTGTTGGCTAGAGTTATCCTCCGGGATGGCGGCAGGGAGTAGGACCTGTTCAATTTTAAAGCGGTCGTTCAAGAAGACAGTCACTACCATGGTTCCTGTACATTTCTTAATTTAAAAAAGGTTTCCAGTGCAACCTTTCATGTGAAGTCGTTTAGCAGCTCTCTATTCATTGTAACACTGTACGTCAAAGCACCGTCGGTTCTATTCAACAGGCAAATGATCTGACCGAGTGGTATAAACAGCCATGCCCTGATTGTTATTGTATCTTGGTATGTTGTGTTCTGTACAATGTGCCACTAAAACCAACCAGTCATATTAGAATGATACATCCAGCAGTTTGTGTAGACGTAGTAGGATAGGTCAGTGTTTGTCTCCGTATATCCAAGGTCTACCATTGTCACCGTAACACGTTAGTCGACATGAACGACTTCTGAATATTGGGACGAAGTGGGCGCTATCCGTTGCACGTGCACGTACTAATATTTTCTAAATGGGCAAGAAACTTGAGCTCACACACAGATAATACAACAAGGAGATAACACTAGCGAATGTGGTGTCCACACCCAAGATGAGTGAAATATCAGGATGCACGCATCATCGTTAATAAAGGCTGTAGACAGGAACGTCATAGGAGTGATGCCACTTTGTCGTTTGCTAGATGGTCGTCGTTTAAGTGAGAGTCAGATGGATTGGTGACGTGTTACAAAAGGAGGCAGTCGGCTCACGGTAGGACCACTGGCGAAGATGCAGTGTTGGATTGCCCGAGAACTCGTGCTTTATAGTTTACAGCCGTAAGCTCAGGATTTCTTGTCCGCATGGCTGCTTCTTCTGCCGTTCCATTTTCCCAAGCTCCACTTCTGCGCAACTTTTTTCTTCATTTGCTCGCGCCATGGGAGTTTCGAGTGTCACTCTCTTTTTTCTTAGTTGTGGTCATTCATCACCTTTTTCTTTCATCGTTTTTACAGGCACTCGTGACAGTTTTGTTTGTAGGCTGATTGTTGCCAATTTTCAATGAGATTAGCCAGTGCACAGGGGAGGACGAGCCAACACATCTACATGATTATGGTTGCGGTCCCAAAGGTTCGATATGATTATCAGACACGCCGTAGTAGAGAGCTCCATTAATTTTTACCGCTTTGGGTTCTTTAATGTTCCCCTGAATTCGGTTAGTATTGTCAGTTTTCGTTAAACTGTGGCCGCCATGGCAAGTATTCTATCTCTTGGCCTGGTTAACAGTCATAAACACAAGAACACCATGGGGGGTCGGGCAAACCGTTCTATCTATTTCGACAAACGTTTCTTCGATCGCCGGACCCTTTCGCGCGTCTGTCTAGGGCTTGGAGGCTCTTTTCACCATCCCCGGTCTTTTTTCTAATGGTGGGCATGATAACTGGCACTTGTTAAAAAGCGCCCCAACTTATCATTCGGTAAAGATAGTAAACTATAGGATAGTAAAATCATCCACCAGGGCCGTTAGTAAATTGTGCTAACTCGAAGCGTAAATACGGTTGCTAGGTTACTAATATGATTAATAATTTGCCATACGGTTGCAAAACAGGTTGACTATTAATTATCTAGTACAGGTTTACGAGTAGTATTATTTGGCCGAAATGGTCCCTCTACATTTTCAAATCACGTCTCTTTTTTGGCATATCCTTGAACAAATATTAAAGGTGGAACGACGGGCATTATTTCAAATAATTGTCAACTCTAATTACTTCATTCATTTATTAAGATAAGCCGACATTGCAGACGTGTTCAACTTGTAATGAATGTAAAGGCTGAACAACGATAAGCAGGAACCCTCACGCACACAGGCACAATTATTAATGCCTCTACAGACGTCAAGCCAAGTCAAGTCAAGTTTATTACATATTTCACATTCGTTTACATGATTTAAATAGTACAGGAGGAGGTCCCAAAGTTTCATAAAAACTGACGAGGGGGACCTCCTATGGAGACATGAATGGGGTAATTACAAAAAAAGTACAGCAAAAGGTGCGAACTTGTGAGCAAAGAATAATGAAGTTAATGAACAGTGAAATACAATCATGACAAAACATGATGACTACACTCGCAATAAAATTAGACATACAATTATCAATACTAGGGGATAAAACTAGAACAAAGCAAAATTAAAGAACTGTACGTGACAAATGCAACTACTTTTTCGTCAGTTGCGTAAGTTGTAGAAAGGCAAATGCTAATATAAAACTAACACTGAACTGTTGAAGCTACCAACAGTTGAATACACATATCAATTGATTTCATTAATTCGCGAAGAAAATGTTTTTTGCTACGCGAGGTGAAAATCTGAATGTTGTGCGATTATTTCTTTTCGAACGGCAAATGAATTTTAATTTGCTATGCTTGAAAACAAAGTTGTGAACTCGCCGCAGTTCGTTCTTACGGTTGGTAAAAGAACATTATTGCTCTGGGAAAACCTAGTAATATTGCTGTTAGTTAAATTATGATGATCAATGCATGCGATTACAATATCATGCGTGATGAGCCTATAGGCTACTATACACAATCTGTGTTGAAATAATTGTCCTAATGATTGTATGTTAAGTGTTAAAAACAATGATCTACAGGAAGATTAAAATGGTCTAAAAGTCATTAGCCTAACCACTTGATTCTGCAGTTGCTGTACTCGTTCAATGTGCATGATGTAAGAGTTGGCCAAAGATGATACACAATACGAAATGTGACTGTGAATGTAGGCAAAATACAAGGAACGTATGACGTGAGGTGAAAAGTACGTGCGTGTCTTGATGATAACCTTAATTCCAAATGCAATCTTTTTAATGAGTGAAGCGGCATGTTTACGAAATTTTAGTTCAGTATCTAAGATGACGCCAAGAAACTATGCTTCAGGAGAAATGTTTATGACGTTATTACCGATGTGAATAGAGGGTGGCATATCAAGTGAAATTCGCGGAGAATGAAACAGCATAAAGACGGTTTTGGTTGCATTTATCTGCAGCTGATTTCTCTGGCACCATAGAGTTATGTAATGTAAATCTGTGTTGAGGTCAGTCTGGAGTGTCGAAACTGATTTAGATGATGTAAAGATGGTGGTATCGTAAGCGTAGAGTATGCACTTGGTCCTAGTAAGAATGGTAGGCAAGTCATTATTAAATATCAAAAATAATAACGGGCCTAAAATTGATCCCTGTGGCACACCTACGTTAATGAACTCGGGTGATGAGAGACGACCGTCTACGCGTACCATTTCAAACCGATTTGTGAGGTAGCTTTTAATAAAACATAGAGGAGGGCCAGACATGCGGAAAGATTTCATTTTTTCAAGTAGTATGCGATGATTTATTGTGTCGAAAGCGTTCGTCAAACAATAAAAACAGATACCACGAGTAGTCCTCTGTCAATAGCTTGTTTAATTTCTTCAGTTGAGGTGATTAGTGCCAGCTCAGTCGAATATCCTGGACGAAATTCAAATTGTTGTGTTGACTTAATTGTTTTTCCAAATAACTCCTTCTTATGTGGAATAGTTTTTCGATTACTTTACTGAAAAAGCAAGAATACAGATAGCCCTATAGTTCTGGACAGAAGCCTTATTGCCCTTCTTAAAAACGGGAACTAATTTACCAACCTTAAGGCAGCGCGGAAACACACCCGCAGAAAACAGCTTCTTGATAATAAGTGACAAAGGTGTGGATATTGTGCGTGAGACAGGTTTAACAATAAAAAAATCAATATTGTCTAAACCAGCACTCATGGTCTTCGATGATACGATGACCTGAAAGACTTCATCTGCGGATGTCGAATGCAGATGAAATGAATGACTACACCGTGGTATATCAGATACATGAATTGCTGACTGCTACTTCTCCGCAGATGCGCAGAAGTGCTCACTAAACACAGTGGCCACTTTTTCTGGGTCGGTGTACACTTCGTCCCCTTGCTTTAATTTTATTGTGTTTGATAAGCACTCCTTTTTGTTAAAAATTTTTTAATGGTTTCCCAGCAAAGTCTCGTGTTACCCGTATTTTTTAAAATAATATCCTCGTAGTAGTTTTGCTTAGCACGCTTCAATAATGAAGATAATATTGATGAATACTTCTGGAAGCGGGATTTCAATGCCATGTTGAAAGGTTGCGACTTTAGTTTTTGTGAGGGCTATTCTTTTTATTACTAGACTTCAACAATGGGTTAGTTATCCATGGATATCTGGGTGAACGATGCCACTTCATAACAGTAGTCGAAACGGTGCATGCCTCTTTACTTTTGGCAAATACTTCTGAGAAAGACTCAAAAGCCTTTCCTGCGAACTCCTCACGAGTCACCGAATTCCAGTCGACTGCACTAACTGTTTGCTCAAATTTATCTTAATCAAATCTGCGTTTAGTGAAAACGTTACTCGTCTTGGTAATTTTGGAACCCAAAATGAAGAAAAGAAACAGGATTATTATCTCTAACACTATGATCTAACACACCAGCAGGGTGATCACTTGAAATATTTGAGATTATGTGGTCCATTAATGTATTTAAACCTAGGAGATTGCTTCTAGTTGGTGCGGAAGAATGCGAAGTAAAGCCAGTAGCGTATAAACAGTTCATATATTCCAGGAACGACGCGCTTTCAGGATGAATGATATTTATGTTAAAATCGCCACATAAGACAACGTTCTTATTTTCTTTCACTAGGTTGTTAAAAACGCTGCCTAAAGGAAGACAAAAGTCGGAATATGATGATGAAGGTGACCTATAAATGGGAGCTATGAAAGTGTTACGGCTATTGACTGGTATAACATTATGGTTAAATACAAGCCAGACCGATTCACACAAATTATTGTTGAACATGATGCCAAGGCGGCGTGTGTATGTTAGGGATGAATCGACGAGTATGGCACTGCCCTCACCACGACCAAACTCTCGATTGCAGTATTCAGAATAACAATCTGGCAATCCATAAAAGTTACCGTCATTGTCAGATATCCAAGTCTCAGATAAGCATGTCTCAGACAGAAAATGAATGAGCAAGCAAAATGAGCAATGCAACAAGATCATCCTGATGTTTCCTAAGACTGTGAATGTTTAGACGCAGTAGCGATAGCGCTGGTGAATTTTCATGTAACAATTCAGATGTTTGCTAGCACGAGAATGCAGTCATGTTTAACGAAGGTTCATTCAAATTGAGGAGCGATAGATTATCTAACTGCATGTACAAAAATCTTCTGCGCATGCAAATCGAAACACGCGACTGTCATTCGCTTATCTGGCTTTAATTGTGCAGTTGTCGGTCCAAAGGTGCTTCCACTGATTTGTTTTTTTTTTTAGGCGCAAACAGACGTTTTCGCTCGTGTGGGGGGCGATCATTGACATACACTGGTTTATGGCTTGTGCTTTGAGGAAATACAATATCTGCGGTAGACAGCCGCGCCTTCCTTGCTTTCTTGGCAAATTCAACCTTCTTATTTTTCGAACAAAATCGTGCAATAATGTTGCTTCTATTCTTTGCAGGCACCCGATGCGCAGTGTCAATGTCAGTATCAGCAATTGGGCAACCAATCTTCTTACCGATAACTTGGACAATTGTCAGGCAGTTCTCGCCCTTTTTCTCAAGAATTCCTTTCAGCCAAACATTATTGAGCCACGAATATTGTTCAAGATCACACATCTTTTTACTGAGTTGCTTATTCTCATCTCTCAGGACCTTGTTTTCCTTGGTTAGTGCCTCATTGTCCTTCTTTACATGTTCGTACAGCTCATTGAACACCGCAAGGCTTGTTTTCATCTCTACAACCTCCTGTCGAAGAGCCTGTAGTTGCTATGCTAATTCCGCGCAAGTCAGAATTTTCAAAATAATCAATGAAGAGAGGTAACCAAAATACGAAGCACAAAATAAAGCAATCTATTTCGAAGGCAGCAGTGGAAGCGGAGAAAAGAAACGCAAAACAGAAAGAAGTATCAACACGCAACAAACCTGGGTGGAGTGAATACAAAAGTCAATGCTTCCATACAGCCGCAACCACTGCTGCCAAAATGACGAGCAATGGCGAATGATGGCGTAGTTGTAGGGTTTTTCCTCCTGTAGATGGCGAACGTAGTGGCTGAAGTTCAGTGACGTAGTTTCGCGTGCCGAGGAAACAGCAGCAACAGCTAAGCAGCGCTGTCAGGAGATCCGTGCAGATAACATTCACCACCTAGACGGAGTGAAGCCAAGGGTCAATGCTTCCACACAGCCGCAACCACTGCTGCCAAAAATGTGTGTGTGACATCTAACAGAAAAACGTGACACTTAACAAAAAGTTGAAGGTATTTATAGCTCTACTTTTGGGTAACGTCAGATTCCAGTGAGCCATAGAGAAAGAAAAAAGTCAAAAGCGGACACTCCCATAAGCCCCGGTGGCCCACTCGACCCTAGCGCCCTGTTGGTTGGTGAAAGCAACTAATCTGCGCTTCCTGTTTCGGTTTCACTGGCATGATTTTTTGAATACTGTGAGCAGCTGACGTGTGGCTATGGCGATAGTTAATGATTTCCGACCCCTTTTCAGAGCCCAAATTGTTTGCCGTTTTGATTTAGCTATTGCCTGTTTTGTCTAGCTGAAATTGTTCATGTCAATCAATGTCATGACGTAATATTAATTTCGACTAACTTATAATAGAAAGAGATGCAGGTATCACGATAGAGTTTCTCACAAATACATAGGGGGAAGTGTGGCGCCACCATCTATGCGAATTTTTTAAAGGGCGATGTTGGAGCGCTGGGAATGACGGTTTATGTGTCTGCGAGGCTGGTGTTGGCTGGTGTTGAGCGGAACTATAGGCTCAAAAGCGAGTACGACTGCGTAAATAAAGCTTCTCTAAAACAAAACCTTTAGAAGCGGATCTCAATCACGCGTATTATATTTTAAAATAAAAGTCAACTCACCTTGACGGCACAACCAAACGGAGAAGGAAAGAAACAGAAGACATAAACGTGGTGGAAAGAACGCTCGCTTTGTCGTCAGCTTGCCAAATTTAGCGGCCGTTGGTTACTCCTTACGCTTCGTAAAAATTTACATCAACGTAGAATGTTCAAGTGTTAAATGCAACACGTTTCTGTGCATTGACAAAAATAAATAGCTTAATATGTGTTCTCTTAGTAAGAAATCAATCATTTTAACGTGAAGCTAGACGCGTCTTCGAGGTATACAAATCCGAGTCAAGTTCAAAGCTCATGTAACCCGGCATTCTCTTGCATCCAGCAGCTCACAAGCACCAGATTTCTCTCTAGGTATGATTGTGAGAAACTCTATGGGTATCACACCCTTGGCGGCTGGACGACACTGGCGTCGCAGGTGTCTCTGTAGCGCGTTACCGCCGCCCCCTTCCGCGGCGGGCAGGAGACGCGGAGCCGCACCCCTGAAAATCGTGTTCTTCGGGGCCAGGCATACGTCGGCACGGTGACCCACCCTGCCACAGACGTAGCAGATGTCCTTCTGGCGTCTGTAGAGCGTACAGCGAGACACGCTGGTGCCGCACATTACATAATTCACCACTTTGAGTACATCGAACAGAACAATGATCCTAGCAGTGTCATTGATGCGTTTCACTTCGAGGGCTCTCGGTTTCCTCGGCTGGATGATCATTTCGCGCAGCTTGTTATGGTCAAAGTCGAGGACTACGTCCCGCACTATCATCTTGCATGTGTTATCCGACACCGTGAGGTACAAGTTGACTTCTTTTTGGGTAGACGCCACGAGCAAAGCTTCTACTCTCGCGCAAGCATAAGCATTCTTCTCCGTCGGCGTACTAACGACAAAGATGTTTTAAACTACGTTGGCGAAACCGATGCCCTCTTCTGTCTCGGCCGGAGCGAAGTGAGCAGGCACGGCGAAAGCCTGGGTAAGCTTAATCTGGCTGATCTTCCTGATGCCCATGCCAATCCCGCCCCTGGGGGGAACGATGATCCTAAAATGTTCCCTCGGTAGGTGGAGGAGCTAAAAGGCCGCGGCAAAGTGTCGCGTTTTGTCAAACTTGCCCCGACGCTAATTTCGTGTTGACTTTGCGACTTGCAATTCCAAAAAGCCGTGGTCCATCCGGATTCTAGGTACTCCTCGGGGAGTACCTGTCCTCCCCCTTGACCGTCACTTGCATGGACATACTTGTGAGTAGCGAGAACACGGTGGCGTTCGAGGGCTAGGCCTCGACACGCCAAACAACCTTGTCTCAGCGTAGAAGTAAAATGTCCCCCCAAAAAGCTAAAATACCACCCACTGGTAAAAACTTAGTATCTGCGTGGTATTCTAGAAGAACTGCATTCAATTATGGAAAAACTCGCTGAAGATGAGACGCGTCTGTGATCGAAAACACTTACAAGAGCGGGAGCCGATGTTCACGCGTCCTAGTCGGCGTGTAGATGCTGTTTATGGCAGTGCGCCTTGACAAAAATAACCGCGTAATGTAAGTTAAATAAATTGTTTTTAATTGCGAAGCATTTTTTAGCGAACTCCGATGACTTGGAGCGTATCTATCTATCTATCTATCTATCTATCTATCTATCTATCTATCTATCTATCTATCTATCTATCTATCTATCTATCTATCTATCAATCTATCTATCTATCTATCTATTTATCTATCTATCTATCGATCTATAGATCGATAGATAGATAGATAGATAGATAGATAGATAGATAGATAGATAGATAGATAGATAGATAGATAGATAGATAGATAGATAGATAGATAGATAGATAGATAGCCGTCTACGACTTTTAGCTCTCCTGGCCGTTTGGATAATGGTATCAATACCAAACTTGGTATGACATAACATGACTGTATGACGAACATAACTGACAAGTCATAACATGAAAATCGTGACATGTGCGTCATGAATATTATGATTTACATTTCAGGGTCCTGCAGCTCTTGCGGTGGTTTCGTTGACATGACATGTTGCAAAACTGGTATGGTATGTCATGATTGCATGGGCAACACAAGCGATAGACCTGTACATGAAAATCATGACATGCCTGTCATGTAACAACATGACTACATGCCACGCTCATCATGAGCTCGTGGCCGTTTCGCCAGCGTCACAACTACCACACTTGGTATTACAGTACATGAATGGATGACAAAGGTATGTGACTTGTGCAGACATGATAATCATGCGATCTGTGTCATGTAACAACATGACTACACGCCACAATCATGATCCGGTGGTGGCCGTATTGCTAGCTTCACTTGTACCACGTTTGGTATTACGGGACGTAAATGGATGACGAAGGCACCATACTGGTGCAAACATGATAAACATGAGATCCGTGTTATTTAACAACATGACTACATGCTACGCTCATGATGCACTACATGCTACGCTCATGATGCACTAGCGGCCATTTCGCTAGCTTCCCATGTACCAAACTCGGTATTGCGCAACGTGAACGGATGACATAGGTAAAATATACATCGAACCATGATAATTACAACATGCAAGTCATGTAACAACATGACAACATGCCACACTAATGATCTGCTTGCGGCCGTTTCTCTTGCTTCAAATATGCAAAATTTAGTATTACGTGACGCCAATGCATGACGAAGGTATGTGACTGGTGCAAACATGATAATCATGAAATACGTGTCGTGTGAGAACATGACTACATGCCGCTGTCAAGCCACCAATACCTTTCGACGTGATGCAGTGCGCATGCTCGCCGGAGTTCATCTCGTCGCGTCACGCTGGTGTGGCTGCGCCAGGTGCCGGTCGTGCCATTCGCTGGCGCGCCATGCTGCGTTGCTTTGATATATGCGCATTTCAGCGCATCTGGCGTCCCTCTGTCATGAAAAGAGGGATTGGATTGGATAAACTTTTATTTGGTCCTCCAAAACACAGATCACTGCGTTGCGGGCAGCTCCCACGTGGGGACTGGGATGCCATGTTCCTCAGCCGCCTCGCGGGCTTGGTGGACAGCACAGAGCTTATCTGCCAAGGACGAGCTGCGGTTGCCGCCTCCCATCTGGCAGAGGTGATGTGCGATAAATGAGCGAATTTGGTGCACTGCCAGAGCATATGTTCAAATGAAGCTATTTCCCCACAATGTTGACAAAGATTACTTGGGTATAGGTCAGGGTACATGATGTGTAACATTTTCAAAGTAGGGTACATCCGCGTTTGCAAAAGCCTTAATCTAAGTCCTTGGGGCCGGGTTAGATTTTTGTGAGGTGAAGGAAAAATCCTTCTAGGCAGGTAGAAATGTTTAGTGAGCTCGTTATATGTTGTAAGAATTTCCCGGTTATCCCCTTCACCCGTAGAACGCATCCCCGGGGAGGCGCGGTTGGAGAGTTCTCGCGCCGCCTCGTGTGCTGCTTCGTTGAGATTGGGAGGGAAATCGTCGGTTTGTCCAAGGTGAGCTGGGAACCAACTCAGAAGATGATGTGTTATGTTCTTGCCTTGCAGTAATTTCAGCGTTTGTTCACAGACCGTCCCCTTGGCGAACGCCCGTAGTGCTGCCATGGAATCACTGTAGACGATTTCAATGTTATCCATCTTGAGTGCTAAGGCGATGGCCACTTGTTCCGCAATGATTTGGGTCTTTCGTCCTGACCGTCGCTGAGTTGACGACATGGCCAGCCCCATCGACTACCACTGCCACAAACGCTTTCCCATTGGCGTAGGAAGCTGCGTCAACAAATAGGACCCCTCATTCCTCGTTTGAGACTTGACGAAGTATAGTCCTGGCCCTCGCTACTCTTCTTCCGACGTTGTGTTCTGGATGCATGTTTCTCGGTATAGGAGATACCGTGATAGTCTCCATAATGTTGTCAGGGATTTCATTGTAATTGCGTCGGATTGCTATTGGGTGTTGGCCCAGCTCCTGCAGGATCATTCTCCCCGACCTTGTAGTAGATAACCTTGCAGACTGTGCTCTCTCTTGGGCTTCTGCTATTTCTTCAAGCGTGTTGTGTATGCCAAGCTCAAGCAGACGCTCGGTGCTGGTATGTATGGGTAGGCCCAGGACATTCTTGATAACTTTCCTAAGGAGCACATTCAGTGTCTCGGACTCTGCTCTTGACCAATTGTGCATTGCTACCTCGTATGTGAAGTGACTTAGAACAAACGCATGCATCAACCTGATGAGGTTGTCTTCCTTAATCCCATTTCTTTTGTTGGCCACTCTGCGTAGGAGGTGCACCGCACTGTCTGTTTTCCGAGATAATTTGGCTATAGATTTGCTGTTGGCGCCGGTAGACTCTATCAGCATTCCCAGGACTTTGATGGAGTCGACCCTCTGGATGGCATCCCCTTGATTTGTACAAAGATGGATGTCTATCTGGTTTAACGGCTTCCATCCCCTGGGCTTCGGTCCCCGGCGTGCAGTTCGATAAAGCAAAAGTTCTGACTTACTCGAGGAGCACTTGAGCCCGGAAGGGCGAAGGTAGTCTTCTACGGTGTCAATCGCCTCTTGCAGAGTGCTCTCAATCTGCTCCTCGCTTCCACCTGTGCACCAGATGGTAATGTCATCTGCGTAGATGCTGTGCTTCAATCCTTCAATGCTCGATAATTTCTTTGACAGTCCAATCATGGCAATATTGAACAGCATTGGTGAAATCACTGCCCCTTGTGGCGTGCCCCTTGCTTCTAGTTCGATTGCTGCGGTCTCGATATCTGCAATCTTCATCACGGCTTTCCGATCTGTAAGAAAGGACCATACGTAGTCATAGAAGGCTTTCCCTAGACCAAGCTTGGAAATCGCCTCGAGTATGAATGAGTGGTGGATGTTGTCAAACGCTTTTTCTAGATCTAGGCACAGAATGGCTCTCACATCTCTGGTTTCATTGTCAATGACGTGGTATTTGATAAGCTTCAATGCATCTTGTGTGGATATCCCTGCTCTAAATCCAACCATATTGTGTGTATATATGTCGTTATCTTCCAAGTACTTGTTTATCCTGTGCAGTATGGCATGTTCTGCGACCTTGCCGATACATGATGTCAAGGATATTGGCCTCATGTTGTCCAAGTTAGGGGGCTTTCCTGGCTTAGGACTGAGGATCGTGTTGGCCAGCTTCCACTGCTCTGGCACCCTGCCTTCTTTCCATGCTGAATTGATCATATTCCTAAGGGTTGCAATGGAATCGTCATCAAGGATACGCAGGGCCTTGTTTGATATACCTTCCAGGCCAGGGGCCGACCTGCCATTCAGATCATGCAAGGCTCTTCTGATCTCCTCGATGTTAAAGTCGCCCTCAAGACCGGGATTTGGCTTCCCTGGTACTGTCTACTTGGTGGTGCCAATCCTCTTTTGATTGGGAGGTACTTATGCACGAGCTGCTGGACAACTTGCTGTTCTGTAGTGCGCCCTATCTCTTTATGCAAAAGTCGAGCGATAACATGCTTTTGATTTGTTTTGGTGGTGTTTTCGTTGAGGAGATGCTTTAACATATTTCATGTCTTGCCGTTGCGCATCTGACCATCGACGGAGTTGCAGATTTCGTCCCATTGCTGCCCCGATAGTGCGCGACAATGTTCCTCGACTGATCTGTTTAACTCAGCTATCTTCTTCCTCAGTCTTCGGTTCAGGCGCTGACCCTTCCAACGGTTCGGTAGTGCTTGCTTTGCCTCAAGAAGATGAGCGAGCCGGCTATCCATTCTTTCAACCGGAAAATCTATGGTAATGGTGGAGGAGACGGATTTGATGTCATCTTTAATCTGTTTGACCCACTGCTCCAAGCCTTGTCTGTGGCCATCTTGTTTCCTTTCCATCCTTATCTTCCTGAACTTATCCCAGTCTGTGAAGTGAAATTCTCTCTGCTTTTTACGCTCCACGGAGAAGGTAGTGGCAAGAATGCAGTGGTCACTCCCTAGGTCTACAGCAAGGTTCATTGTCACGGACGGCTATTTTTGGCGACACCGCGTCACGGCAATTAACGGGCGCCGTACTCCCCGACTGACCGTGAAGAACGGCGGCACATGAAAGGGAACCGGTAAGTGCAAAATGGGTGCTCTCCTTAGAACGTCGCCGCCGACAGTTAATCCTTTTGTAACTGTGGCGACGTCTGCAAGGTCGTAGAAGGCCGCGGTATACCCCGAACAAGGATTAGACTACAAGACCCACCCGCTGAGAGCTAAGTGGTTGACCGTTCCCACGGAGAAATACGTGGGAAACGCTCTGGTGGCCAAGCCGTATGACAACAACCCGACAGGTTGTCACTCTCGCTAGTTGCGGGCCCTCTCCCAATTAAAAAGGGGTGGGGTCGAAATATTTTTAAGGCGGAGTTTCCCATCAATTAAACGCGCATGATTGGACCCAGGTAGAGGTCTCTTGTCCCCAAGGAAGAGAGCGAGGAGACATGAGAGGAATTTAAGCGCAGGATTTTGCCCTGCTAGGCAGACTAGTCGCTGACCAAGATGGTGTAGAAACAGATCAACAAGCATCTCTTCTAGAAGTTTTTAGTGTCGCTCTGTATTGGCTGGCCACCTAAACTTAGCCGTTCGTCTAGTTGTGACGCGCTATTAACGTCTGCAACGTAGACATCGGGACTTCGCCTCGAGTTAGCTCAACCTGCTCGAAGTCACCTGCAAGCACTAGCCTCCCGGAGCCACCAGCGTTGCAACACCGCCGACATCGCAGTCGTGCCAGAACTCTCTTCGACTTCTCGCTTCCGATCGTCGGGGGCGCAACGCTGCCGGTCATCACACGTATGCCTCCACCTGTTTATATCTTCGAACTGTCTCCTCCGTAGTTCTATTGTTGTTAGTTTGTGTAGTTTTTAATAGTCCTCTCTCGTAAGCTGATTTATTGTTTCTGTTATATATTTCTTTAGTTGTATCAAGTGTCGATGTATTTTGTTAGTTGTATTGAAGTGTTGTATTAGATCCCGTGTTGCTGCAATATCACTAGAGTAAAGTTTGTTTTGTTTTCCCACGTTTCTGATCTCTTCACTGTCTCTGCTTGCGTACGGAACGAACCAACCTGCTGTCATTCCCGTCACCGACTTC
>NW_023609680.1:0-16361 GCF_013339725.1 Rhipicephalus microplus | reverse complement strand
CGGAAAAAACACAGAAAGCAACTCATGTCGAGAAAAAGATTCACCCGTCTATGCTTCAGTCCTTACGAATCTGTCGTTTTTTCTCGGCAACTTCTGCCCTGCTCGCTCTACTCGTACGTACCGACGCAATAGCCGCGCTTCAGGACAGCCTATAACTACGAGAAAGAAAACAGGTCCGCGAAGACTCCGGGCAGTCTATAAACGAGGGTATAACAGTCCTACTATTCGGAGTGTTACCCCCCCTCCCCAGATGAATAATTCAATAAGATAACCTAAATTGTGCTAAGTTTACAATTTCCTCTTGTATTGTTATTATGCTACAAGCTGAACTAATACAGGGAAAGTTGCATTCATATCGACAAGTGTTTAGTTGCTGCACGCATATATATATAATCTATCCTGCGGGCGCCCGTTATTGCTCTAGTATGTTAGAGAAACACACATGAATCGAAAAAACCTTCGGTGTCCTAACAGTTAAATGAGGTATATTCTATACGATAGTGCCTCCATCCCGCGCATTGCCTTGTAACAGGTAACGACTGTGTCTATCATTATCATCATTACCATTCTTCTTATTAGATGTATTAGTATCCACAACAGAGCTTCCACCCTAGAATTTATCACACGCTGCTTTAATCCATGATAACTCTCTTCTCAATGAGCAGCTTCAAGCTCGCAAACATATAAGGTGCAAAAAGTTGTTCAACTTGTACCCCTGGGGTGGTCGAGTGGCTTGAGCGTTGCGCCATGAGACCGCGGTAGCGAGGGTTAACAACCTGGCTCCGGGGGCAGCGCGCAATTGGAGGATGACGCGCAAAAACGCTCTACAAGAATTTCCCAGCCGGCCTCCACTGCTGGTGCTACATATTGTATATAGTGTTGATCCGTTGTTGTAGTGTATTTATATGTATTGTAGTGTATTTATTATGTGTTGTTAAGTTTCTGTTTGAGGGAAGAGGTTGGGTGGAAAACAAAAAAAAAACACACGTCGGATAGGGTGGTGTACAGGACTTCCTTCTTTTTTTTTTTTTTACCGTCCTGTATAAATTTTTCATAACAGCAGCTTGTTTGTGTCCCAGGCACACAGGCAACCTGGGTAACGACGCCCACAGACAAGCTCAAGGATTCGTATTCCGAGTGGTGGTCAGACTTCGAACCACGACGGAAGGAAGCAAACAATATCCTTCTCAGCTTCCGCAATTTTACGTAACCACATTAAACAAAGGAGACAACAAAGGACCCATGCAGCCGCAGCTAAACAAAGCTGAGCAAGTCAGTTGACAGAAGCTCCAAACCACTTATTTTCTTCTCTGTACGTCTGTCGACCCATCTACTCTGGCCTTCTTCATATCTACTTGCACATATTGCAAGTAGATTTTCAGCCACAAACTAAAGAACGTGCATTTCTACCAACTGGCTGACCAGTCGACACTTCTTTCTTACCCTTCAAAAACGGAAAACACAGAAAGCAACTCATGTCGCAGGAGCAAGATTCACCCGTCTATGCTTCAGTCCTTACAAATCTGTCGTTATTTCTCGGCAACTTCTGCCCTGCTCACTCTACTCGTACGTACGACGCAATTGCCGAGCTGCAGGACAACCTATAACTACAAGAAACAGGACCGCGAAGACTCCAGGCAGTCTATAAACGAGGGTATAGCAGTCCTACCATTCGGAGTGTCCCCCCCCCCTCCCCAGATGAATACTCCAATGAGATAACCTCAGTTGTGCTAAGTTTACAATTCCCTCTTGTATTGTTATTTATGATCTAAGCTGAACTAAGACAGGGAAAAGTTGCATTCATATCGACAAGTGTTCAGTTGCCTCACGCAATATATATATATAATCTATCCTGCGGTCGCCCGTTATTGCTCTAGTATGTTTAGAGAAACAAATGAATCGAAAAAAAACTTCGTGCCTAACAGTTAAATGAGGTATATAATTATTCGGATAGTGCCTCCATCCCGCGCATTGCCTTGTAACAGGTAACGACTGTGTCTATCATTATCATCATTACCATTCTTCTTAATAGATGTATTGGTATCCTCAACAGAGCTTCCACCCGAGAATTTATCACACGCTGCTTTAATCCTTGATAACTTTCTTCGCAATGAGCAGCTTCAAGCTCGCAAACATATAAGGTGCAAAAAGTTGTTCAACTTGTACCCCTTGGGGTGGTCGAGTGGCTTGAGCGTTGCCCCATGAGACCGCGGTAGTGAGGGTCAACAACCTGGCTCCGGAGGCAGCGCACAATTGGAGGATGACGCACAAAAACGCTCTACAAGAATTTCCCAGCCGGCCTCCACTGCTGGACTGTACATATTGTATATGTGTTGATCCGTTGTTGTTGTGTATTTATTATGTATTGTAGTGTATTTATTATGTGTCCTTAAGTTTCTGTTTCAGGAAGAGGTTGGGTCGGGAAAACAGAAAGACAACAACACCTGTCGAATAGGGTGGTGTACAAGACTTTCTTCTTCTTTTTATTTTTTTTACCCGTCCTGTATCATAAATTTTTCATAACAGCAGCTTGTTTGTGTCCCAGGCACACAGGCAACCTGGGTAACGACGCCACCCACAGACAAGCTCAAGGATTCGTATTCCGAGTGGTGGTCCAGACTTCGAACCACGACGGAGAAGCAATCAAAACCATCCTCAGCTTTCGCAACTTACGTAACACATTAAGCAAAGGAGACAAACAAAACGACCCATGCAGCCGCAGCTAAACAAAGCTGAGCAAGTCGGTTGACAGAAGCTTCAAACCACTTTTTTTCTTCTCTGTACGTCTGTCGACACATCTACTCGGCCTTCTTCACATCTACTTGCACACATTGCAAGTAGATTTTCATCCACAAATAAAGACCGAGCATTTCTACCGCCTGCCTGACCAGTCGACGCTTCTTTCTTACCCTTCAAAAACGGTAAACACAGAAAGCAACTCATCTCATGTTGCAGGAACAAGATTCACCCGTCTATGCTTCAGTCCTTACGAATCTCTCGTTATTTCTCGGCAACTTCTGCTCTGCTCGCTCAACTCGTACGTACGACGCAATTGCCGAGCTGCAGGACAACCTATAACTACAAGAAACAGGACCGCGAAGACTGCGGGCAGTCTATAAACGAGGGTATAGCAGTCCTACCATTCGGAGTGTCCCCCCGCCTCCCCAGATGAATACTCCAATGAGATAACCACAGTTGTGCTAAGTTTACAATTTCCTCTTGTATTGTTATTTAGGCTACAAGCTGAACTATTACAGAGAAAAGTTGCATTCATATCGACAAGTGTTTAGTTGCTGCACGCAATATATATATATATAATCTATTCTGCGGTCGCCCGTTATTGCTCTAGTATGTTTAGAGAAACAAATGAATCGAAAAAACTTCGTGCCTAACAGTTTAAATGAGGTATATTCTATCGAATAGTGCCTCCATCCCGCGCATTGCCTTGTAACAGGTAACGACTGTGTCTATCATTATCATCATTACCATTCTTCTTAATAGATGTATTGGTATCCACAACAGAGCTTCCACCCCAGAATTTATCACACACTGCTTTAATCCATGATAACTTTCTTCTCAATGAGCAGCTTCAAGCTCGCCAACATATACGGTGCAAAAAGTTGTTGAACTCATACCCCGTGGGGTGGTCGAGTGGCTTGAGCGTTGCACCACTAGACCGCGGTAGTGAGGGTTAACAACCTGGCTCCTGGGGCAGCGCGCAATTGGAGGTTGACGCGCGAAAACGCTCTGCAAGAATTTCCCAGCCGGCCTCCACTGCTGGGCTGTACATATTGTATATAGTGTTGATCCGTTGTTGTAGTGTATTTATTATGTATTGTAGTGTATTTATTAAGTGCTTGTTAAGTTTCTGTTTGAGGAAAGAGGTTGGGTCGGGAAAACAGAATAAACAACAACACACGTCGGATAGGGTGGGGTACAGGGCTTCCTTCTTTTTTTATTCTTTTAGGGGCGAAGCTCCTTAGGGCGTGGGCTGTGTGTCCCCTGTAGCCTGTATGTAGCCACCTCTAGTTTAGTTCTCACAGTGTTCGCTAGATGGCGGTACCGTCCCCTGTATGTAGCCACCTCTAGTTTAGTTCTTGCAGTGTTCACTAGATGGCGGTACTGTCTCTTGTATGAGTTCAGTTCAGGCTGCCAAGGTGGATGGACGTGTTTTTGAGCGCTCCGGATCGACTGCGCACATAAGTGTTGTTGCATGTTTTGAGCTTGTCTCTATAATTATAAGGCAGCGGTTGAAATCTTCGTAGCACTTATTTTATGGTACGGCTTTTTCGGGGGCCAGTCAATAGGTATTCAGTAGTTAGTGCGGGTGTGTGTGTTTGAATGTTCTGTTGTTGTTTTTTTTTCTTTTGCCACCCCGTTGGGGAGGTGCGCGTACATTGAACACGCAAATTTTTGTAGTAGAGCTTGGATTTTCTTTTTTTCGTAGTGCAGGGCTCGAGTTTAGTATTATCGAGTATAGGGACAATTGGTGTCAGAAAGGCATGGTTAAAAGACTGTAAAGATGTTCACAGGATGTGGAGTGGGTTTGAAAGTGGACCCAACCGTAGAAGCGGATGGAGAAGAGGCTGACGCGAAGTGTAGGCAATGTGAGGTCGCGGAAAAAATGGAGAAAATGATGGTTGCCCAGAGTGAACTGCTGATGAGAATCGCCAAACTCGAGACTGCGTTGGCGAAAGAGCAAGAAAAACGAGGGCAGTGGGAGAAAGACTGAAGTCCGCCGAGGAAGTGCTAGCGAAGCTGAACAAAGAAGCGACCTACCGAGAGAACAGTAGGGAACCGGCAAACCAGAACGGTGGAGAAGGAAAAACAAGCAAGCTTGGAAAAAAAACAGGTTTAGCCAGTTCAACTGTCCGCAAGGCCCAGCTTCAGCGAGGTAGTGGTGGGGCAGGAAGGGAACAAAAGAGCCGGCGTCTACGGTGCAAGTAGCCCCCAGGTGCTGAACGCTCCAGCGGAAAAAGTCACAGCAGTGTGATAATCGCCTGGGACTCAAATATTAAATCGATGCACAGAAAGCCATCAAATGAGAGGGTAAGAGGTGACAAGAGGGTTGCAGTAGGGGCGTTCCCAGGACGCAAGCTGGAAGCACTCATGATGCAAGCGAGCGCAAAGCTCAAAACGACAGCTGATAGACGCAACCTCGTGATAATTTCAGGCGGTTTAAACGATGTCCTAAATGAAGATGCAGCAGGACTAGCAGCCACACTGGCGAAAGGCGTCGATGACATGCGCGCCACTTCTCCTAAGGTGCAGGTAGTGATATGCACGATACCGGAGGTACCGGTGCGTGATAGCAACCTGCAAAGAGCGGTGGTCAACGCAAACCAACAGATATGGCGGATGAGTCGAGAGAAAGGCTTTGAGGTGGTGGAAATAAACAGAGAGGTGCATAGGTGGGGGGGGGGGGTGGGGGTGGTTTCAACGAGACAGAATTCACTTCGATGGGCGGCTAGGTCATGAGGTGGGTTGGTGACTTGCAGGACGCGCAGTAGCTTTTTTGGAGGGCAAGCGAGCCCTTCGGGGTGCAGGATAGCTAGTAACGAGGAAAACAACCAGGGAGACTCTTCGACAGGTAGTTTGCACAGATACGATTCCAAAGTGGCACCAATATCTAAGATACGTAGAGTCCGGGGCATAAATAGACGTAGCCAGGAGCGCCGAGCCAATTTAGACATAGGGTATATTAACATGCAGGGTGGTAGGAACAGGCTGAAGTGGGAAGAGATAGAAGAACAGCTAAGGGAAGAGAGGTCGATGGTATACGGTTTTGTAGAAACACATCTTAGGGACATGGAACAACCTCCGAACAATCCGGACTACGCGTGGGAGTATTGTAATAGAACAGAAGGCAGCAGAAAGGGGGGTGGTATTGGGGCATTCATTCATAAATGTACAGACTGGCAAAGGGTCAAGCAGGAGTGCAAGGAACAATTATGGCTAAAAGGGAAAGTGGCAGGTCAAATGACACTCCTTGGTTTCGTGTACTTGTGGACGGGAGCAAAGGCCAGAGAGGAAAACCAGGCAATGGTAGAGTGTATATCAAAGGACATTCAGGAGTTAGGAAGAGAGTGCGAGATAATTATACTAGGTGACATGAATGCGCACATAGAAGATATAGATAAGTATACCGACCCGACAGGCAAAATGATCATGGATATGTGTGAAAGGCTTGATTTGATCATTTGCAACAGTACCGAGAAGTGTGAAGGGCAAATAACATGGGAGGTAGGAAGGCTTCAGTCGACGATAGATTATGCACTGATGTCACATAGGATGTATGATAAGCTCAGGTAAATGCACATAGATGAAGGTGGCTCCAGACGTCTGGGTAGCGATCACAAACGTATCAAGATAAGTTTTGGAAGAGCAGTGAAAGTGGGAAGGAGACAAGATGAGCAACTACAGGAAAATTTTTATCCAGAAGGGCAAATTGAAATGGCCACTAAACAAATTGAGAAAGTAATCACGGAGGATAATAAGACAGTGTGGACATACACGAATCTAATTAGACTCTTTGAGATAGAGCTTGCTAAGACGCGTGACAAGTCACCCCGGAAAAGAAGACACAAACCTAAAAGTTGGTGGGATGAGGAAGTTAAGAGAGCCATAGCAAAACGTCAGGAAGCCTCTAGAGAACACAGACATGCCAAGCAGCAGGGTGAACCGACAGATGATGTGGAAAGAAAATGGGCAACCTTTCTAAGCTGTAGAAGGGATGCATCCCTTCTGATCAATGAAAAGAATAAAAGGAAGGGAGCTCAGTCGCTGGCAGAAGTACATAAAAAAGATAGAAAGGCAGCTGCGAAATTTTGGAACCATCTAAACTCCCTAAGAAATGAGACGAGCCCAGAGCAGAACTTTATAACTACAGCCCAAGGTGCTAGGCTAGAAGGGGACGAAGCTATTGAATATATAAGAACAAGAGTGACAGAAAAATTTCAACAAAGAAGTACTTTATGCACCACAATAGACAAAGACGAATCAAGTGGTGCAATGGCTCCATTTTCACAACAAGAGTGGGAAAGGGCTGAGAAAAGGGTTCCTAGTAGTACATCAACAGGCCCAGATGGCATTCCAATTAGGCTGATAAAAACATTAGGTCCGAAGTCTAAGCAGGCTTTGAGAGAGGCAGTGAGTACAATAATAATCGATGGTGAAGTTCCCGATGGATGGAAACTTAGCAGGATGAGCATGATCTATAAAGGAAAGGGGGACAAAGCTGACATAAACAACTACCGTCCTATAACAGGGACATCAGTGGTTTTACAGGCTGGCGATGCAGATTATAAAGGAAAGACTGCAGGCATGGATAGAGGATGAGGGGGCGCTGGGGGAACTGCAGAATGGGTTTCTAAAACACAGGAGGTTGGAAGACAATCTTTTCTCACTGACGCAGTGCATCGAAATAGCACAAAAAGAACACAGGCCCCTGTGGCTAGCATTTTTGGATATCAAGGCAGCGTACGAGAACGTGGTTCAAGAAAATTGTGGGGAATACTGGACACACTAGGCGTGGAAAATGTAGTCACTAATCTTTTAAAGGGTGTCTATAAAGGTAACAAGGTAGTTTTAAAGTGGGAAAAACAGGTATCCAAGCCTGTAGAGGTAAAACGGGGGCTTAGGCAGGGGTGCCCCCTGTCACCCTTATTATTCATGATGTACCTACAAGGATTAGAGGCAAAATTAGAGGGAAGTGGACTGGGCTTCAACCTCTCTTTAGTCAAACAAGGAAAACTTATTGATCAGGCACTACCAGCATTAATGTACGCAGATGATATAGTGCTAATGGCCAACAACAAGGAAGATTTGCAGAGATTGATGGACATCTGCGGTAATGAGGGAGATAGGTTAGATTTTAGATTCAGTAGGGAAAAATCAGCAGTCATGATTTTCAATGACAACGAAGGTAGTGAGCTTAGAATACAGGAGGTGACGCTAGAGATAACAGATAAATACAAATATCTGGGCGTATGGATAAGCAATGGGACCGAGTATCTGAGGGAACACGAAATATACGTGACGACTAAAGGTAACAGGAATGCAGCAGTCATGAAAAATAGGGCACTGTGGAATTACAATAGGTATGATGTTGTGAGAGGAATATGGAAAGGGGTCATGGTTCCTGGGCTGACGTTCAGCAATGCGGTCTTGTGCATGAGATCAGAAGTTCAAGCAAGATTAGAAATTAAGCAACGTGGAATAGGTAGGCTTGCTTTAGGAGCTCACGGGAATACACCAAATCAGGGAGTACAAGGTGATATGGGATGGACATCATTTGAGGGCAGGGAAGCTAGCAGCAAGATAAAATTTGAGAAGCGATTGAGAGAAATGGGGGAAGAGCGTTGGGCTAGGAAGGTTTTCAGCTACTTGTACATGAAGAATGTCGATACAAAATGGAGGAAGCGAACCAGGAAGTTGACTGGTAAATACTTAGAAAACAGCAGGTGGCCAAACCAAAAAGAACTATCGGTTAAGAAAAAAGTGAAGGAAACGGAGACTGACATGTGGAGAATGGGCATGATTAAGAAGTCCGCACTAGAGATCTATCGAACTTTTAAGCAGGAAATTGCCAAGGAAAGGATCTATGATAATACTCGGGGTAGTTCTCTACTGTTTGAGGCCAGGACGGGAGTACTGCGAACCAAGACATATCGGGCCAAATACGAAGGGGTAGACACAGTATGCAGTGCGTGTGGAGAGGAAGAAGAAACTGCCGAACACTTGATAATGTTCTGTAAAGGGCTTCACCCTATAGTTCAGGATGATGGCGCAGAGTTTTTCAAAGCACTGGGACTTTAGGGACAGCGAGGGCAAAATAGACTTTAAGCGGGTAGACTTAACTAGAAAAAGGTTATCTGATTGGTGGCTAAAGTCAAGGCACGAGTGAAAATTAAACCCTTCACTGCGAAGTACGAATCCTCAACTTCATTATTTAAAAGAAAAGAAAAGATAAATGTAATGGTTGGTTCACTAAGTATTATGGCTAGGTGGCGTTAGCCGCCACCCGATCTAAAGGGTACAGCCACATCCATCCATCCATCCATGTAGCCACCTCTCGTTTAGTTCTTGTAGGGTTTACTAGATGGTGGTACTTGTAGCTGATGATGAAAAGATGCAAGATGTTATAAACTAGAAAGCGGTACTTGTAGTTGATGAAAGACGCGAGATCTTATAAAATAGGAATGATGTCACATATGGCGCGTGTCATTGGTTGAAGGCAATCGTTCGATTTAGTGCGGCGACGTACGCTAGGGGGAGCGTTGTAATAAAATCCGTTCGCTGTTGGCGCGTGCTCGGAGTCGCCGGATGGATGAGGCTGCACAGCGGAGAAAGCGCAAGGCGGCAGCAGCGCGCGCTCGCAGACAGAATCCCGATGTGCGAGCGCGCGAGGCAAGGGACATCGCAAGCCATCCATCGTCTAAGAACAAATAAAAGTTGATTTGTGTATATACACACACAGCCGTTTCTCACGTCTTACCTGATGATCGACTGGGCGAATTACACGGAAGATTCACAGTTTACCGATGAATCCCTCCGGAGCTTCGCCCATTCATCATCATTCACCCCGTGAATATGCCGTAATTTTTTGCCCGTCCTGTATCATAAATTTTTCATAACATGCAGCTTGTTTGTGTCTCAGGCACACAGGCAACCTGGGTAACGACGCCACCCATACACAAGCTCAAGGATTCGTATTCCGAGTGGTGATCGAGGCTTCGAACCACGACGCAGAAGCAAACAAAACCCTCCTCAGCTTTAGCAATCATACGTAACACATTAAACAAAGGAGACAAACAGAACGACCCTTGCAGCCGCAGCTAAACAAAGCTGAGCAAGTCAGTTGACAGAAGCTCCAAACCACTTATTTTCTTCTCTGTACGTCTGACGACAAATCTTCTCGGCCTTCTTCACATCTACTTGCACACATTGCTAGTTAGATTTTCCGCCACAAACTAAAGACCGAGCATTTCTACCACCTGTCTGACCAGTCGACGCTTCTTTCTTACCCTTCAAAAACGGAAAACACAGAAAGCAACTCATGTCGCAGGAACAAGATTCACCCGTCTATGCTTCAGTCCTTACGAATCTGTCGTTATTTCTCGGCAACTTCTGCCCTGCTCGCTGTACTCGTACGTACGACGCTATAGCCGCGCTGCAGGACAGCCTATAACTACAAGAAACAGGACCGCGAAGACTCCGGCCAGTCTATAAACGAGGGTATAGCAGTCCTACCATTCGGAGTGTTCCCCCCCCTCCCCAGATGAATACTCCTATGAGATAACCTCAGTTATGCTAAGTTTACAATTTCCTCTTGTATTGTTATTTATGCTACAAGCTGACTTAATACAGGGAAAAGTTGCATTCATACCGACAAGTGTTTAGTTGCTGCACGCAATATATATATAATCTATCCTGCGGTCGCCCGTTATTGCTCTAGTATGTTTAGAGAAACAAATGAATCGAAAAAACTTCGTGCCTAACAGTTAAATGAGGTATATTCTATCGGATAGTGCCTCAATCCCGCGCATTGCCTTGTAACAGGTAACGACTGTGTCTATCATTATCATCATTACCATTCTTTTTAATAGATGTATTAGTATCCACAACAGAGCTTCCACCCCAGAATTTATCACACGCTGCTTTCATCCATGATAACACTCTTCTCAATGAGCAGCTTCAAGCTCGCAAACATATAAGGTGCAAAAAGTTGTTCAACTTGTACCCCCTGGGGTGGTCGAGTGGCTTGAGCGTTGCGCCATGAGACCGCGGTAGTGAGGGTTAACAACCTGGCTCCGGGGGCAGCGCGCAATTGGAGGATGACGCGCAAAAACGCTGTACAAGAATTTTCCCAGCCGGCCTCCACTGCTGGGCTGTACAAATTGTATATAGTGTTTGATCCGCGTTTGTAGTGTATTTATTATGTGTTGTTAAGTTTCTGTTTGAGGGAAGAGGTTGGGTCGGGAAAACAGAAAAACAAAAATACACGTCAGATAGGGTGGTGTACAGGAATTCCTTCTTTTTTTATTTTTTTTACCCGTCCTGTATCATAAATTTTTCATAACAGCAGCTTGTTTGTGTCCCAGGCACTCAGGCAACCTGGGTAACGACGCCACCCACAGACAAGCTCAAGAATTCGTATTCCGAGTGGTGGTCGAGACTTCGAACCACGACGGAGAAGCAAACAAAACCCTCCTCAGCTTTCGCAATCTTACGTAACACTATAAACAAAGGAGACACACAAAACGACCCATGCAGCCGCAGCTAAACAAAGCTGAGCAAGTCAGATGACAGAAGCTCCAAACCACTTATTTTCTTCTCTGTACGTCTATCGACACATCTACTCGGCCTTCTTCACATCGACTTGCACACATTGCAAATAGATTTTCAGCCACAAACTAAAAACCGAGCATTTCTACCGCCCGCCATGACCAGTCGACGCTTCTTTCTTACCCTTCAAAAACGGAAAACACAGAAGGCAACTCATGTCGCAGGAACAAGATTCACCCGTCTATGCTTCAGTCCTTACGAATCTGTCGTTATTTCTCGGCAACTTCTGCCCTGCTCGCTCTACTCGTACGTACGACGCAATAGCCGCGCTGCAGGACAGCCTATAACTACAAGAAACAGGACCGCGAAGACTCCGGCCAGTCTATAAAGAGGGTATAGCAGTCCTACCATTTGGTGTGTTCCCCCCCTCTCCCCAGATGAATACTCCGATGAGATAACCTCAGTTGTGCTAAGTTTACAATTTCCTCTTGTATTGTTATTCATGCTAAGAGCTGAACTAATACAGCGAAAAGTTGCATTCATATCGACAAGTGTTTAGTTGCTGCACGCAATATATATATAATCTATCCTGCGGTCGCCCGTTATTGCTCTAGTATGTTTAGAGAAACAAATGAATCAAAATAACTTCGTGCCTAACAGTTAAATGAGGTATATTCCATCGGATGGTACCTCCATCCCGCGCATTGCCTTGTAACAGGTAACGACTGTTTCTATCATTATCAACATTACCACTCTTCTTAATAGATGTATTAGTATCCACAACAGAGCTTCCACCCCAGAATTTATCACACGCTGCTTTAATCCATGATAACTCTCTTCTCAATGAGCAGCTTCAAGCTCGCAAACATATAGGGTGCAAAAAGTTGTTCAACTTGTACCCCCTGGGGTTGTCGAGTGGCTTGAGCGTTGCGCCATGAGACCGCGGTAGCGAGGGTTAACAACCTGGCTCCGGGGGCAGCGCGCAATTGGAGGATGACGCGCAAAAACGCTCTACAAGAATTTTCCAGCCGGCCTCCAATGCTGGGCTGTACATATTGTATATAGTGTTGATCCGTTGTTGTAGTGTATTTATTATGTATTGTAGTGTATTTATTATGTGTTGTTAAGTTTCTGTTTGAGGGAAGAGGTTGGGTCAGGAAAACAGAAAAACAACAACACACGTCGGATAGGGTGGTGTACCGGACTTCCTTCTTTTTTTTATTTTTTTACCCGTCCTGTATCATAAATTTTCTATAACAGCAGATTGTTTGTGTCCCAGGCACACAGGCGACCTGGGTAACGACGCCACCCACAGACAAGCTCAAGGATTCGTATTCCGAGTGATGGTCTGGACTTCGAACCACGACGGAGAAGCAAACAAAACCCTCCTCAGCTTTCGCAATCTTACGTAACACATTAAACAAAGGAGACAAACAAAACGACCCATGCAGCCGCAGCTAAACAAAGCTGAGCAAGTCAGATGACAGAAGCTTCAAACCACTTATTTTCTTCTCTGTACGTTTGTCGAAACATCTACTCGGCCTTCTTCTCATCTACTTGCACACATTGCAAGTCGATTTTCAGCCACAAACTAAAGACCGAGCATTTTTTTCGCCTTCCTGACCAGTCGACGCTTCTGTCTTACCCTTCAAGAACGGAAAACACAGAAAGCAACTCATGTCGCATGAACAAGATTCACCCACCCGTCCTGTATCATAAATTTTTCATAACAGCAGCTTGTTTGTGTCCCAGGCACACAGGCAACCTGGGTAACGACGCCACCCACAGACAAGCTCAAGGATTCGTATTCCGAGTGGTGGTCCAGACTTCGAAATACGACAGAGAAGCAAACAAAACCTCCTCAGCTTTCGCAATCTTACGTAACACATTAAACAAAGGAGAAACAAAACGACCCATGCAGCCGCAGCTAAACAAAGCTGAGCAAGTCAGTTGACAGAAGCTTCAAACCACTATTTTTCTCTGTACGTCTGTCGACACATCTACTCGGCCTTCTTCACATCTATGCACACATTGCAAGTAGATTTTCAGCCACAAACGAAAGACCGAGCATTCTACCGCCTGCCTACCGTCGACGCTTCTTTCTTACCCTTCAAAAACGGAAAACACAGAAAGGCAACTCATGTCGCAGGAAACAAGATCACCCTGCTATGCTTCAGTCCTTACGAATCTGTCGTATTACTCGGCAACATTCTGCCCTGCTCGCTCTACTCGTACGTACGACGCAATAGCCGCGCTGCAGTACAGCCTCTAACTACAAGAAACAGACCGCGAAGACTCCGGGCAGTCTAAACGAGGGTATAGCAGTCCTACGATTCGGAGTGTTCCCCCTCTCCCCAGATTAATACTCCAATGAGATAACCTCAGTTGTGCTAAGTTTACAATTTCCTCTTGTATTGTTATTTATGCTACAAGCTGAACAATTACAGGGAAAAGTTGCATTCATATTGACAAGTGTTTAGTTGCTGCACGCAATATATATATAATCTATCCTGCGGTCGCCCGTTATTGCTCTAGTATGTTTAGAGAAACAAATGAATCGAAAAAACTTCGTGCCTAACAGTTAATGAGGTATATTCTATCGGATAGTGCCTCATCCCGCGCATTGCCTTGTAACAGGTAACGACTGCTGTCTGTCATTATCTTCATTACCATTCTTCTTAATAGATGTATTAGTATCCACAAGAGAGCTTCCACCCCAGAATTTATCACACGCTGCTTAATCCATGATAACTCTCTTCTCAATGAGCAGCTTCAAGCTCGCAAACATATAAGGTGCAAAAAGTTGTTCAACTTGTACCCCTGGGGTGGTCGAGTGGCTTGAGCGTTGCGCCATGAGACCGCGGTAGTGAGGGTTAACAACCTGGCTCCGGGGCGCAGCGCGCAATTGGAGGATGACGCGCAAAAACCTCTTCAAAAAATTCCCCACCGGGCCTCCACTGCTGGGCTGTACATATTGTATATAGTGTTGATCCGTTGTTGTAGTGTATTTATTAAGCATTGTAGTGTATTTATTATGTGTTGTTAAGTTTATGTTTGAGGGAAGAGGTTGGGTCGGGCAAACAGAAAAACAAAAACACACGTCGGATAGGGTGGTGTACAGGACTTCCTTCTTTTTTTATTTTTTTTACCCGTCCTGTATCATAAACTTTTTCATAACAGCAGCTTGTTTGTGTCCCAGGCACACAGGCAACCTGGGTAACGACGCCACCACAGACCAGCTCAAGGATTCGTATTCCGAGTGGTGGTCGAGACTTCGAACCACGATGGAGAAGCAAACAAACCCTCCTCAGCTTTCGCAATCTACGTAACACATTAAACAAAGGAGACAAACAAAACGACCCATGCAGCCGCAGCTAAACAAAGCTGAGCAAGTTCAGTTGACAGAAGCTTCAAACCACTTATTTTCTTCTCTGTACGTCTGTCGACACAATCTACTCGGCCTTCTTCACATCTACTTGCACACATTGCAAGTAGATTTTCAGCCACAAACTAAAGACCGAGCATTCTACCGCCTGCCTGACCAGTCACGACGCTTCTTCTTACCCTTCAAAAACGGAAAACACAGAAAGCAACTCGATATCGCAGGAAACAAGATTCACCCGTCTATGCTTCAGTCCTGTACGAATCTGTCGTTATTTCTCGGGAACTTCTGCACTTCTCCGCTCTACTCGTCGTAGACGCAATAGCCGTGCTGCAGGGACAGCCTATAACTACAAGAAACAGGACCGCGAAGACTCGGCAGTCTATAAACGAGGGTATAGCAGTCTACCATTCGGAACGTTCCCCCGCCCTCCCAGATGAATACTCATATGAGATAACTCAGTTGTGCTAGTTTACAATTTCATCTTGTATTGTTATTTACGCTACAAGCTGAGCTGAACTAATACAGGGAAACAGCTGCATTCATATCGACAAGTGTTAGTTGCTGCACGCAATACTACTATATATAATACTATTCTGCGGTCACCCGTTATGCTCTAGTATGTTTAGAGAAACAAATGAATCGAAAAACTTCGTGCCTAAAGTTTAATTGAGGTATAATCTATCGGATAGTGCCTCCATCCCGCGCATTGCTTGTAACAGGTAACGACGCTGTCTATCATTATCCTCATTACCAGTCTTCTTAATAGATGTATTAGTATCCACAACAGAGCTTCCACCCCAGAAGTTTATCACACGCTGCTTAATCCATGATAACTCCCTTCTCAATTGAGCAGCTTCAAGCTCGCAAACTTATAAGGTGCAAAAAGTTGTTCACTTGTACCCCCTTGGGTGGTCGAGTGGCTTGAGCGTTGCGCCATGAGACCGCGGTAGTGAGGGGTTAACAACCTGGCTCCGGGGGCAGCGCGCAATTGGCGGATGACGCGCACAAACGCTCTACAAGAATTTCCCAGCCGGCCTCACACTGCTGGGCTGTAACATATTGTCTATAGTGTTGATTCCGGTTGATGTAGTGTATTGTTATATGTATGTAGTTGTGTTATTATGTGTTGTTAAGGTTCTGCTTGAGGGAATAGGCTTGGTCGGGAGAAACAGAAAAACAAACAACACACGTCGGATAGGGTGGTGTACAGGACTTCCTTCTTTTTTTTATTTTTTTACCCGTCCTGTATCATAATTTTTCATAACAGCAGCTTGTTTGTGTCCCAGGCACACAGGCAACCTGGTTAACGACGCCAAACCCAGACAAGCTCAAGGATTCGTATTCCGAGTGGTGGTCGATACTTCTAACCACGACGGAGAAGCAAACAAACCCTCCTCAGCTTTTGCAATCTTACGTAACACATTAAACAAAGGAGACAAACAAAACGACCCATGCAGCCGCAGCTAAACAAAGCTGAGCAAGTCAGTTGACAGAAGCTTCAAACCACTTATTTCTTCTCTGTACGTCTGTCGACACATCTACTCGGCCTTCTTCACATCTACTTGCACACATTGCAAGTAGATTTTCAGCCAAAAACTAAAGACCGAGCATTTCTACCGCCTCTGACCAGTCGACGCTTCTTTCTTACCCTTCAAAAACGGAAAACACAGAAAGCAACTCATGTCGCAGG